>DWBA01001778.1:0-10066 GCA_018236825.1 Apodemia zela
GTTCCGGTTTGGAGGGTGAGGTAGCCGGTAAACTTATGCACGTGGCATTAAGACCTCGCCACAAGATAGCAACGCACTATTAACACCTTTGGTGTCTATAGGCGATGGTTGGCACTTTCCATCAAAAGACCCATCTGCTTGTTTGCTATCTTATAAAATAAAAAAAAAATATCCAGATGAATTCTTGTAGATAGAGGCCGAAAGATTCTTACGTGCCACAAATGTCCTTTATACATATTACATGAATCATATGAAAGACCAATTTGTTTAAAATTAATACTTAAGTGATTAGGATATCTGTTTATATTTATAATATTAATACTGTATTGAGAAACACACCTTCAAAAAATCAAAAATGTTTGATGAATGTCAAAAATTAAAAATGAAAAAATCAATGAAAAAAAGGGATTCATAATTATTATGAATATTTCATGTTGTTTTTTCTACAAACTGCATCACAGGGAACTTAGATTTACTGCTTTTAAGTTATATTGCTTTTAACACATTTTATTATTTGTGTGTGACTCTTGAAACTATTTTAATTGTAATAATAATGTTAAACTAGATTGAGGAGTACGAGCGGTCGCTTGGCGAGTGCCGACTGTTGATCTCTCAGCACGAAGCGCGCTGTGCTTCGCTTGCGGAGTCCATGCGCGAGGCGGAGAACAAGAAACGACAGCTGGAGGAGGCTGCTGATGCCCTCAGGGAGGAGTGTGCTCGTCTACAGGTAAATACTTCTATTAAAAGTTAAAAAAATATTGCTAGATGACAATGATTTGATTTGTTATGGTATCATTGTGATTACTAGATGGTATTTTATGTAAATTGATAATACTAAATCTCGATAGCAAAACTTAATTGTATAAATTAAGAAAATGATGTTAACAGAGACAAAAGTATATGATACGACTACTAATTCTAAATTATAGGATTGCAATGAACAAGAACCAATGAAATAAGTTATGACGAGAACACTCGATAGATTATTTTTCATCAAACTTTTTATGTTAATGTCTAAAATGTTAGGCTTACTAAATACTTAAAGGACCACAGATGACGTGAGATATATATACTTCGGTGACTACGCACTATATAATGTAGGGTAGGCTGGAGACCCCAAATTTTCTGATAATTTGAATGAATTCGAATATAGGCGACGTATGCAGAAGGTATAGGAGAGCTATTTGTGGCGACTGAAAACTGTCTCTTTAAAGCATCTATTAACGGCTGACATCATTATGTTTTGAATGAGCGCTTTTTAAGTCGGCTGGTTTATGCGAGAACTGGTTAATAATATTCGACGATATTTGATTTTGATCAGTAGATATTGTATATCACAACTAAAAATATAACCCAAAATAATTAATTTAAAAGAAATATATTGTTTAAAAAAATAATATTTTGCATTATATATTTTATAATTGTGAAACACAATATCTACGAAGCAAAATCAAATATTGTTTTAACAGAAACCGGCTGATTAAAAAAGCGCTCCGCGCGACGCATGGTATTATTTTTCATGTAACTTTTAGACTAATGGCGATCATGTTTTATATTTTTAGTGTATTATTAATGAACTTGACACTTTAATTTTAAATGAAAATGTTAAACAAAATTTGCCGAAGTGTCGAAATTATCCTTGCGGTTTTCAATTCCTAAAATACGAAAATTCAATTTTGATCAATTTCTGTTAACATACTTTTTACTATATTTGAAAAAAACTTAATTTATATTTTATTATAACTTCACTGATTCCAACGAAAACGTTAAAAATTAATTTCCTTAAATATGGTTCATTCTTCGAAAGATCATAACTAGATTTAATTGTCTACATCGCACGAAAAAAAAATGTGTGTACATCTACTAGAACTATAACTGACCGAAACATAAACAAATTTCACAAGCTCACTTTAATTCTCCGTCCGCTTGACGTGAAATGCCCCCTGTGTAATACGTGGCGGGAGTGGCGAGTGTAACGTTGCGCGGTGTGCGGTGTGCAGGCGGCGGAGCGCGTGCAGCTGGCGGCGGCAGAGCAGCGCGCCGACTCGCAGGTGCGCGCCGCGCTGGAGGCGCAGCTCGAGCAGCTGCGCGCCTCGCACGCCACGCAGCTGGCCGCGCTGCGGGACGAGCTGGCCGCGCTGCAGCGCCACCACCAGGAGCTCAAGGAGTGAGTGCCGCCCGCGACACGCACACCTACACGCACACGCACATATACATGCACGCACGCAAAACACTACGATATGCAGTGATGGGCGACTGTACCGGAAGCTTAAGTAAGGAGTGGGTGTCGGACCTACTTATCCACGATCACGAGTAAGCACATCATATCACAGTACGAATGTACATGCAACACCAATACACAATATTGTTTTTATTACTACTACCTTTCACTAGCGAAGAATAATAAAAAAAATACTATATGATAAACTATCGAATCGTATAATAAAACGTTCACAGTAGTTATCCTATTTTGATGATGATTTCAGTCAACGACCAATGAATAGTAATAATTTGTGATGAAATTATATAGTATGACTAGCAGACCCAGCAGACGTTGTTCTACCCGAACCCGATCGCAACGCCACCTATCGGGTTCAGTTGTAAATCTAAACCATTCTCGGATCCACCTGAAGACACGTAAAAAATTTCATTAAAATCGGTCCAGCTATTTAGGAGGAGTTCAGTGACATACACACGTACATAAGAATTATATATATATAAAGATTATTATGACAAAAATATAATTAACTGATGTGTAACGTATTTGTCGACAGCACGTACCAGGAGCTTACGCTGGCGCGGCAGCAGCTCCAAGACGACTACGAGAAGCTGAAGCGGGAGGAGGCCGACAAGTCCGCCAAGCTCAAGGAACTCATGTTAGTGTCGCGCTCACCACGCCGCAACCTCGACAAGGCCGACAAGGAAGCCGCCAATCAGCAGATACTGCTCAAAGACGACGACTTCCGAGACCTATTGTCTTCGAAAAAAGAAATGCCATTACAATATGACAATTTAAACGTAGAGAAAACCCCGGCCAGGGAGGAAAAGTCGCTCTCGGCAATCCCTAAGATAACCCGTCATTCCTGTAACATCCACCCCCTCCAACTACATCTGCTGATATCGGTCACCATGATCCTACTCACTCATCGCTACCCGCAGATTGTTGTTTTAGTTTAACTTGTCGTTGGCCTGTATTCTGTGATACTCGTGGATCTCTGCACATTATTTATACCCCACCATCTGTTGGTGGCTATAATTGGGATTTAAGGACATAAAATAACATTAATTTTTTTTTTTTTGCGAAACACCCTCCCTTTTTCGTAATTAGATTAGAAGTTAGTTACGTTTTGCACCGTCATCTATAGATAGCGTTATTTTTGGCCTTATTAAATTGTATTGTGGTCTACCTAAGTAGTGTATATAAAGTACCTGGATGGACCGGTATGATTTGCTCGGAATTTTTTTGGTAAAACGACGTTTTCTAAAAATGAAACCTAACTAGATCGATTCATCGCCCCCGAAACCTCCTGCTTACTAAATTTCATAAAAATCGTTGGAGTCATTTCCGAGATTCAGATTATATATATATATATGATTAAATGTTATTTAACATGCATACAACTTTAATTATCTGTATGTTAGTGGCCATGTTTCCAACTCGATAGTAATTTAAAAAAATACCTCATCAAATTGATCTGTATGGTACCTTGAAATAACAAAATACCGACTTAAGCAGTACCTTTCATAATTTGTCCACCTCAATGTAAGAGATCCACGAATTATTTTTTTAACAATCCATTAACGCTTTTGTTCTCGCAACAACTATCTTGTATAAATGAAACTGGCAATAATTAAGTAGATATTCGAATATTTATAGAAGAAAGTTGTTAGCGTGACATTGAAAGACAATATTTCGTTTTTCTTTTACACTTTATGAACGCTTTGCTTTCAACTTAGTCGTGATGCTAGTCGATTCAATTATTGAATATATAAAAAGACTCACTTTATAGTAAGGGAATATCGATTATAAGAAAACATAAAGGAATTATTTTATAACAAAGATTTGCGACAATGTGTTCCAAACTGCATCATACACTCATTTATAACTCTCCATTTTTTTTAAAAAATCATACAAATAACACTAATGTACTGTTCGATATAAAGTCATCATTTATATGCTAGTAAGGCTGATTATATTCCAATATCTTAAAAATAAAACATATTTTAGAATACGGCGATTGGTTAACTTCGACCACTTTTCAGTCAGATTGGTAGTTGATTAGTAGATTACCTATCTATTATATACCTTTATATATATATTAAAAGACAACGCTATCAAGTTGGTTACCGAAATCAAGCTTTTCGATTTTTGATATTAACATTCATACTAATAACCATAAATATTTATTTCCTCGTTGTTTTATTAATTAATCGACTTAACTTCATTAGGAATTTTGGAACACATTTTTACGCATCTATGCTTCTACAAGGTTCGTCTAACAAGGGTCGTTATATTTTGGATATAAGCTCAGAATTAAACGTAGATAACGTAACAGTAACTAGCATGAGTATTGTTGTTTAATGTGGCATGACTATTTTAGTCTTTAATATTGGACGTAGTATTAGTTATTGGTGACTTCTAATAGAACGTAGTGACTGTTTGTTGTTGCTCTAGTACATAAAACATTTGTTGAGACTTATATAAATTTTCTATACTTAATAGATTTAGCGTAAAATTTGTTTTAAACACACTGCCTAGTCATTTTATGATTTTTGAGATTTTTTTCAAATATTTATGTTGCACAAAATTCGGATCGATAAATTTATATCAGTTCCAAAATTTTGTTGTTGTGTTCAAAATGTAAATTAATGTAAATAGGAATGTATAGAGAGTCAGCGATGAAATATTTTTCTTAAAATATTTTTGTACATGTGGAGACCATACGAATTTGTTGAAGAATGAAACATGATCAAATAAAGTGCATTTAAAATAGGGAACATTACATAGAACATTCTAGAAATATCATTCCGTTACGCGCATTTGTATTAACACTGCATTTAAATTTTGTTGACGTAGCGCATGAGCACCTCCATTCCATTGAAACTTGTAGTGCATTTATTTTTTTCCTAGCCCATATCACTTCCTTAGTGTGCACTCTAAATGCCGATGAGTGATTATTGCCTCATAGGTTGTGAACTTGTGCAAAATAACTCACTGTTATCACTCAAGTAAAGCGCCAAGTTCCGACCTGGTCGCGGCTCAGACTTGCAATTTAATCTAGATTTTTTATTAATACAGTATTTATTTCTTATTCTAGATTAACTGCAACACAAAAAGTAAAGTTTTTGACTATGACAAACGTTAATAGCATAATAAATGTGAATGTTATGTAGTGCAAGGTCTTGTAATGCCTCGCTTTTTTTATATTTTTTATTTGTCATTTTGTTCCGCACGTATCCCATTCATATTCATTTTGCCGGGAGTTGGCACACAATGGTTTTGAGGCCGAACCGCTGGACAGCGTAATATGGATGGGTGCGTGCAGGCAGATAGATCAATCACATCCCAGGTAAAATCACATACAATAATGTCATGTCGCTTTACTTTTGTGTGTTGGAGTACTAGCTAATACTTCTCCGCGTGTTATTGTTATCGCAGTGGCTATTTCAAGTTTAAGCACATTTTTCTAAATATTACCAGAATAGGTGCCTTTTCAGGATACAGAATATTCTAAAATGGTTTAGTTGTATTTCAAGGAAATCTATGCACTAAAGTACAAGATAAATTGTTAAAACAACCTCTTGTTGGTCCGAGCCCCCTTTGAAGAATAGACCATTTGCCGTTCTGCCTGGCAGTTCGTAAGAGGCGAACGTTTGGCTATGCGAGTCACTACCATCGTGGTTACTAGGTAATAGAGTTCTGTATTGTCTCGCCCGACTCTGATTCCACCGCCTTACCTATACCTGTCGCAATAGCGTCAGTTTTTGTCACAGTCATGTTCCGGTTTGAGGGTAAGGTAGTCGGTAAACTTATGCATGTGGCCTTAAGACTCCTACACAACGATAACAATGCACCGTTAACATCTTTGGTGTTTAATAGGTGATGGTTGTCTCTTTCCATCAGGAGAGTCATCTGCTGGATTGCTATCTTATGTTATAAAACCTATTCCTGCCGCAATAGCGTTAATGCTTGTCATTGTCGCGTTCCGGTTTGGAGGTTAATGTTGCCGGTAAACTTATGCATGTCGCATAACTATCTTGCCATGCGGATAGCAACGCAAAATCTTTGGTATTATGATGTGACATGATATAGAAAAACTAGCGACCTGCCCCGGCTTCGCAAGGATTACAATATACATGTGTTATACATATAAAATTTCCTCTTGAAACACTTATCTATTTAAAAACCGCGTCAAAATCCGTTGGGTAGTTTTAAAGATCTAAGCATACTTAGGGACAGACAGCGGAAAGCTGTTTCATACTGTGTATTGATAAGTGACAAAAACTAAATTTTTGTTGATTGCATTAGTAAATATAAATGATTTCCTGTACAGCCAAAGTGTGGAGAGACGCGAGCAAGCCCGAGCGGATCTCAAAGGATTGGAAGAGACCGTGGCTAAAGAGCTACAGACCTTGCACAATCTACGGAAACTATTCGTACAGGACCTACAGGTAAATTATTTATTTTGCATGTGTTCAACGTATATCTATCAAGCATTAGAATTATAAAAAACTGAACGAGTCTTACATTAGTCGCATATGACGTGTATCTGACATTTGAAGGCTAACTCAATCACCACGCGGTTTCATTGGTCAATTTAAATAGCGCGCGCTCATTGGTCAGTTCAACTCCTTCATATTGCAGGAAAGCGAGAGGGAAGATGTTACACATCATTACATAATTAGCTCGTAGAAATTGATTTATGAAACTAAAAACAATGATGTTGATTTTAGCTTGCAAGATATTGATGAAAACCTATAATAAAAAACCATAACACTGTCTATTATTTTGCAGCGATTGTAATGTCAAGTATAATATAAGTAACACCGGCTGATAAATCGAGCTACTCGTGTGTTCCTTCATCTCGTTTTATCCAATCTTGTTTTATCAAGTCTTGGTATTTACGTATATTACATGCTGATAATGTAGCTTTCTTTAGGTACAAGCTATTTTAAACCAGTTTTCTTATGAGTATAAAATGTATTCAAGACTAGCAGTGCTCTGCCGCATTCTGCAGTGTTATTTAAAGTTTTTTTGGGTAACCCCACTTGGGTTTCCGTTGTTTTAGTGTGAAGAAGTAACAAATACAAACTTTTCCATTTATAATATGGGACAAATAAAATAAATACTGTCATATTTATTGTAAGAAAGGAATACCCCTTTAAAAAGACTTACCTAAAACCTAAAAAGTGAAAGTAATCCACCTACAATTAACCAACTATTTTATTTATGTATATAAGGAAAACTTACAGCTAGTTTCAAGTACTTTACATACAAAGATGAGAATACAAAGCCCAATTAAAAGGTTTCAGATGTAAAATTGTTAAAAAAATGATTTGATGCCATGATGCGATAGTTAGCCAAGTAATCGACAAATTGGGCACATATTTTTTCTTTCAAATGGCTTCTTCTAATGAAAAGACAGATCCACCGCATAAACTCTAAGATGTGAATGGTGTGATGCCATTCGTATAGCATGGTAAAATACTACATTTATAAGTTTACCGGCTACCTTCCATGCTGGAACATGACAGTCGCAAGTACTGAAAGAGTAAGTGGAATAAGTAATGTGGTGGTACCAAACACACGTGTTGCAGTACTACAGCAGTAGTCATGGTGGTATTGACACATTGAACCAATCGTCTACATTTAACGAATTGCTTAGTAGAAAGACTTTCTGCTGTCGATGGTATATTTTTTAAAAGGGATCAGGACTAACATGAGGCAAATATCACAAGGGGTTTATCTAGTATCTGGTAAGTTCTGTTTTTCAGAAACTAATAAGTTTCTGAAAAACAGAACTTACTCAGAAAAATTGTCTACTTGACGTTTTAATTGAGGACTTTGTGTCTATACTGAGGCCATTAGGTAGACAAGACGAGTGACCACAAAGGCAAATTTTTTGGCACAAAGGCAAATGGAATGTTCTGGATCTCTTAATACTTTTACGTGTCAATAACAGGCCAGGATAAAGAAATCGACGAACTCGGAGGAGGGCGCAGAGGAGGAGGGCGGTTCCCTGGCGCAGAAGCAGAAGATCTCGTTCCTGGAGAACAACCTGGAGCAGCTGACCAAGGTGCACAAGCAGCTGGTGCGCGACAACGCGGACCTGCGCTGCGAGCTGCCCAAGCTGGAGAAGCGGCTGCGCGCCACCATGGAGCGGGTCAAGGCGCTCGAGACTGCGCTCAAGGTCACCATTGTACACTTTATTACGCGGCTGTACTCTGTGCTACTGCCAACGAGATTATATCCTTTCATAAATTGGTTTATTAAAATACCTCTAAGCTAAGGCCTAAGCTAGCTAATTTCTCTGAAGTCGGTTAATTTTCTAAACTGGTTCCGGTCAGTAACCCATAGGGTTATTTACCGGAACCAGAACCGGAACTTTATTTGATTGCGTATTATGTCAGGGTTACCGGTATTTAAAAAGTTAAATTTAGAAACCGGTATTTTACAATTTCTGCTCCAGTTCAAAGAAATAAACTGGTAAATTTGAAAGTCTATACACGCATGTCAATGCGTCAAAGACAAAAAGAGCCCCAAATTAGGCCGTATCCGAAGAAATACGAAGGAATCTCTGGTTTTAAATATGTCCATGGGTGGTGGTGATGATGCCTCTCTCCCATTGGCATTTTTTTTCTGTACAAAATTACAAAATCATGCGTAATATAGTGCAAAATTTATAGCGCAATAGTCAAATCTACATTTTGAAATACTGAGAATATGTCTCCAGAGGAAATACGTCATATTAAAGTTATTTTGAAACAAACAATTTTTTTAAATTGACAATAGTTTAAAAACATATCATTTGTTTTTGAAATTGTCTGCTGGCTTGTAAGCAACAACTTATGAAGAAACACCTGTTGTTTTTTTTTGTTATCTTTATTCTTCATTAAACATTTTATGCAAACATTTTTAAACCTTTTATAATTAACTTACTACTTTTCATACTTATAAAATAAAGCGCAAGATCGTAGATTTGATCCCAGTACCCTCGTGCATTTGTCTTCATCGTTACGTCTTATCATTGGACTGATGAGGCGGCTAAACATACAATTTTACGGTTTAATATTGTTCAAAACAACGAAAATACAGTTAAAAATAATAGAATGTCATTATATTTTATGTCCAACAGGAGGCTAAAGAAGGAGCGATGCGTGATCGCAAGAGATACCAATTCGAAGTGGACAGGATTAAGGAAGCTGTTCGGGCTAAAAATCTCGCACGAAGAGGAGTGCAGGCACAAATTGGTAAGATTTTTAGTGTTAAACATTCAAAAACAGCTTCGTACACGTCAAACATTTTAATATTATTTTCTAAAACTCGTATGAATAAAGCTCGACCATATTTCGGAAAAATAACTCACCAATTTCCCCCTTAATTAAGCCTACGAAAAAATCGTTTACAGGTAACATTTTACGGTCACATAGTTCCAAAACATATCCTTAGCCTTAGCGATCTTCTAAATCTCAGTAAATCTTTATAGTTTGTACATAATTATGCAATATTTTATGTGAATTTAATGTCAGTTATAAAATATTAATATACATTTGGTAATCAATATAGAATGATTAAGATTTTTATGTCAAATGATAAAATGTAAGTTATTACCTTTTAATTTATATAAATTTTAGTAATCATATAGATAAATAGAATGGTCCCTGGTAAATAATAATTATTATTAGCTTTATACATCTCTTTAAAAAAAATGCTTGAGATGCAGAAATTTTAATATATTGTGATATATCTGCCTTAGCAAGAGCGAAGTAATAGGAGACATTACTGCACTTTTATCACGCCAGAGAGCAGCACTAGCGGAGACCTAACCGTTCCTTTTCACCAAAT
>DWBA01001779.1:0-10065 GCA_018236825.1 Apodemia zela
GCTCCTTTGAAGAATAGACTAGCTGCAGTTCTGCCAGGCAGGTCGAAAAAGACGACCGATTGGCTATTCGTGTCACTACCATCGTGACTACTAAAGTTCCGCAACGTCTCGCCTATTCCTGCCGCAATAGCATCAATAGCTTGTCATTATCGTGTTCCGGTTTGAAGGGTAAGGTAGCCGGTAGACTGATGCATGTTACATGACTTATGTGGCATTGCCATCCCGCTATACTGATAGCAACGCATTATTAATATCTTTGATGTCTGGCGCGGCGATGGTTTCTGTTCCCATCAGGAGAGCCATCTGCTTGTTTGCTATCACAAATATGAAACACACACAATATGACTGTAGTCACACATATGAAAGATATTCCTGAAGGGTTACAATTTGATCAGATTATAACATTTATGCATAATTGACTATCGTAAATTAATTCCTTATCTCCAAACTGAAATACTATTAATTCTTTACCAAACGTAGACTTTAATAAAACTAGTTTAATCCTAAATAGCTGTCAAAATGTGATAGGATGGCATAAAATTGAACGTCTTTTATGTTATTTCTTACTTATTTTTATATTTTTGTTTATTACCCCCTTATCTCTAAACTAAAACACAAACGCAGATATAAAACTAGTTTCTTCCTAAATAGCTTTTAAATCAATCAACATGTACTACTAGGATGACATAAAGTTTTATGTGTCTTAATATTATAAGATAGGTACTAGTCATAAATGTCTATGTTTATTGATAAAATCATTAACAAGCAATCATATTATGGCAGCAGGAATAAGAAAGATATCACATTCTGATCCAGGTGAGTCAATGACCTCTACCACAATCGAGATATTTTGAGGCTTTGTAATCTTGAAGTGTTTCGAGTCAAAGGAATGAAAATACAAAAACGAATTTCAAATTTCATGTATGTACACATACACATACAAAAATAATTGTGATTAAAGGGACATATAAATAAACCTAGAGCGAGTCGAGCTCGCTTACGAAGGGTTCCGTAGCAGCAAAAAACATATGTCTATAGAATATACATGTTTTGTACATATTAACTTCTCGCTATGTACGTAGATAGACGTTGCTCAGATTTTCGAAAATCGAATTTTCATCAGAGCTCCACGTTTTGTGGTCCTAGGAACTTTTTCCAACAACTTTCACGATGACGTCAGAATGTCTGTATGCGTCTCTCTCTCTCTCTATCGTTGATGGCGTCCGATTGAGTTTCGCCAAACTTAGATTTCCTGAAAATCTGAACTGATTTGGCCCAGGAGATTGAGAAACTTGAACCTCAAAAAAATTTTCGGCAAATCAATTGTTTTTTAAAATAACTTCCATATTAATGCAAAACCTATATACATGTATTCACCATAAATACTTGACGGGGTAAGTAGAGATCTGAGCACCATACATTGCTATCTATGCAGACTTGCCTTGCTTCACATACATAATTTTATATATACAGGTACTTTCTTATCAAAAGATAGCAAACAAGTAGGTGGCTCTCCTGATGGAAAGAGAAAACCATCGCCTATAGACACCAAAGATGATAATTGTCCGTTGCTATCTTGTAGCGAGCTCTTAATGCCACATGCATAAGTTTACCAGCTACCTTACCCTCCAAATCGGATCACGACAACGACAAGCATTGACGCTATTGCGGCAGGAATAGGTAAGGCGTCGGTACCATATCTGGGCGAGACAATGTAGAACTCTATCACCTAGTAGCCACGATGGTAGTGACTCGCATAGCCAATTATTCGCCTCTTACGAAATGTCTGGCAGAACGACAGATGGTCTATTCTTCAAAAGGAGCCCGGACCAACACGGGGTAAAACCGCAGTTTATTGAAAACGTAGTTCTACATACTTCAAACCACGGACCATATATGGTCTGTGTTTCAAACATATCAACACACGTGACCTAGACATTGATTCGACAAATATATTATCATCCTACATTATTATGTCTATTATAAACACATTAGCATAGCGAGCAACGGCACTCTTACCGGCGCCAAATTACCAACATTATCAATTTATAGCCGCCAGTACACAAACAAAAAAGACGAATGTAGATGACCAGTTCCCGTTAACAAATTCGTATTGTGCAATCTAGAAGAAAAATTGTAACGCATGTTTTTACTGTGGTTGGAAGGGTTTAATACCGCTACAACGCGCCGCTTGGATCACGAATGCTTTCACTGCCACCTCTTCGCTTCACATCAATCATCTTTCGGAAATTTTGTCGGACATCTTTGTAATATATATGTAAATAAACTTGACCTGTGTACCTACCGCTAAATTTTCCATTGATTTTGATTTTTTAACTTCCCGCTACGTTAGTACGTTAGTAACGTCAGTGCATAAGGAACATAAGAAGTAACATAAGGAAGTTACTGATTTTGTCCCGATTTTCAAAAATCGTGTTTTAACCGGATCTGCACGTTTTGAGGTCCTGGTGAACCTTTTCCGACTATTTTCACGATGACGTCACTATGTGTGTATGTAGTATGTGTATATGTATGTAAACATCTTATAACTTTTATGTGAATATATATACTTAAATATCTCATAATTAAGTATTTATATATGTATTATGTTATGTGTATTTATTTGCATTCCACAATGTTTGCAAGATGTTTAATTAAAATATTGGTTAAATCATCATAGAAACTGTCGGGCATAGCAAGGTCTCCTACCTTGAGAAATATACTTATGTAATTTAATTAATTAATTATGATTATAATAACGGTAATAATTTGTGAGAAATATTAATTAGATTTGAATTGCATTACATTATTTTATTTTATAGGAATTTATCGCTTGAATATTCATTTATGTCAGAATAGGATTTATGTATTAGTAGTTTTTTTTATTTTATCACATATTGATTGTATTTCGATTGATTTTTTATTAGTTCGGGTAATTTATTATAAATTTTTATTGACATATGTACTCGAAAAGTAAAGTTTTAAACGGGAAGTTTGGCAAATAGTCTTTTTCTATGTCGTAATTCGTCAAAATCGTATATATTAGATTGAGCATCAAATACTTATATCTTGTTTGATACTAAATCTAATAAAGAAAAAAAAACACTATTCTTTATATTTAAAATTAAATGTATTAAAGTTAAAACTGGCAAGTTTTAATTAATATTTTAAATAAAATCGTGCATATCTAAAATTAAAACATCAATATTTGTGTATATTTTTACTGTGTCAGAAGTTGAAGGTGATTTCCTTATAAACCGTGAAAGAAGTTTGCGTAATAATCCGTCTCGTCACGTCTTTAGATTTGTACGGTTATCATCACATTATAAAGTACAAGCAAATAAATAACAACCAATGATCGGCCTTCACAAGGACGCCACTACAAGCCGTAGGTAATAATCTATTCAAATAAATAATGTTTAAGCATGAATAATGATCATAATAGAGTATATTGAATAATGAAATAAGTGGCCATAAGTTGCAATCAAATCCTGAAGATTTCTTCAATACTGTATGTAAATGTTAATTTTATAAAGATGAATAGTTATTTGTATTTTGCTTAAACAGCCTTGTCGATATTATTGCGATAACATATCTAATTATCGATTTTTTTGTGATTGAATTTTTTTTTAACAATATCATCACTTCAGTTCTCTGCGTTTTTCTTATCACAGATAGCAAATAAACAAATGGCTCTAGTAAAGTTAAGATACAACTATCACTTATAAACACCAAAGATGTTAATGTTGCGATGCCTTGGTTTGGCAGGAATGAAAATTGCAATGCTACATGCATTATTTTACTATGTGGTCTGTGATTTTACTGGTTACCTTCACCTCCAAATCGGAATACGATAGTGATGATACTCACTGACGCTTTGGTTTACCACGCTTCATAAGTTTGTTGGCAAGTGAAACTGTTGGTGATCACCATCATCGGATTCGTTATATTTTTTTATATCATTAGATAGCTAACAAGCTTTCTTGATGGAAAGAGACAACCATTGCCTATAGACATCAAAAATGTTTACGGTGCGTTTTATCAGCGTGGCGGGATGATAATACCACTTTTATAAGTTTACCGGCTACATTACTCTCCAAACCGGAATACGACAGTAACCATTATTTCTATTTGCGATAGTTTGTTTAGTTACATTGATATTTAATTCATTTTGAAAAACACTTGTACTGTTACACAACTATAAATGATTTATTTTAAAGTTTCGCCTATTAGGGCATCGTCAGAGCTTTTAATTTATATATTATTAGAATTTTGAACATTATTTTACGCACACAAACACAATAACTAAATACAAGTTAGTTCATCTATCTGATGTACTTGTAAATAAATAAATTATAGTTGTGAAACATTACAAGTGGTTTTCGAAATCCGTATGATGCAGTTTCACCAATTGCCGACGATGGAAAGTATAAATTGATATTTAATATTTATCCTCCAACCAATTATTATGTTTTATATGAGTGTGTATAAAGATCTATTTGTCTTAAATGCAATGCAAATTATTTCCTTGATTTATATGATGTAGCAAGTTATTCAAAAGAAAATTTTAGAATCGAAAATACTGCAATCACTATGCAGCAAAGAAAAAAGTTTAGAGCTCCATAATTTATGATTTTTTGTAATCACGTTTTTGTCTTCTGGTGTTTAGTGTTGTGAAATCGTGATTGCGACAACCACGATAATTTTACTGTCAGTAAACTACGATAAATTATGATAATCATGCTCTACGGGTATCCAGATGATTGTTTTAATTAGTATATATTACTTGTTTATATCGTCACAAATCTTAGCCGCCTGTGTCGCACAGTGGGGAATTTCTTAGCGGAAATATGATCGAGCGACTGCCTCTTAGTCTAATAGCCTATAGACTCACATTTTGAAATACCGAGTTCGGTCATCGGGTTGAGCACAAAAAAGTCATTGAGGTTCTTTCGGAGTAATATCTCAATTGCACTTGACTCCATTTTTATTTTCAGTTAGTAAAAATTAAAATGGAGACAGGATTGTAAGTATGATTTTGATTAAGTGTAGTGAAGCCCCGAAGAGGTAGGCAGAGGTACAACCAGTGCACCTACGATTAGCCGAAGATATCGCACAATGTGATAGGTGACAAGCCTATCGCCAACAGGACACTTTTCCAATCCCGGGCAACGTTGATTGATCAGAAAACTGAAAAATATTTTTTTTTAATTGCCCGACCCAGGAATCGAACCCGGAACCTCGTGTAATCAGCTCAGACACCGGACCACTAGATCACAGAGGCGATACATATTCATACATACCTATAAACTTTTTTTATATCATTAGATAAAAAACAAGTAGATGCAAAGAGACAACCATCCTCTTGGTGCCGAAAGACGACAATCATCGCCTATATAGAGTATATACCGATTAGTTATTATAATTACATACACTGACATGTTTACCTATAGGACAGAAGTTTGGTAGCTCTTATCATCAGGTTCTAAAACCAATTAAAGAATGTTTTTGATGAAATATGTAACTCCATTCCGTTTTTTAACTGCGTACGTAATTTCAAAATAATTTAAACCCAGTAAAATTGCAAAAATTAACTTCTTCCTCCGAGACCTCACGATCTCTGATATCCTGAATCAAATGTACATGGAATCAAAAAGGAATTAACAAATAATTTTGTAACTCCATTCATATATGAGGTTTTTTTAATATCATAATAGATGGTGAGTTTACCGGGTACCTTATGCTCTAAATCAGAATGCTGCCATGACGAGCACCGGCGCTCTCGACCGACTCACCCGGGTCTAGTACCACCGCCTTACCATTCCTGCCGCAATAGTGTCAGTGCTTGTCACTGTCGTGGTCCGGTTTGGAGGACACGGTAGCTAGTAAACTTGTGCATTTGGCATTAAGACCTCGCCACAAGATAGCAACGCAATATTAACATCTTTGGTGTCTATAGGCGATGGTTGACTCTTTCCATCAGGAGAGCCATCTGTTCGTTTGCTATCTTATGATATATATAAAAAAAACTTCAGGATGTAATATACTTAACTCTTATTTTAAGGTCTTATTGAGGATTATTGTGTCTGTTCTTGTTTAATTGTTCACAAAAAGAATTATTAAATTTTAATTTGTTTCAAATGCGCCTGGGGTTACTCCAGTAATGAAAGTTAATAACCTCGTATGGATCAAAGGTATAATCTATTTCTTATCTTCCGTATTCTCAGATAGAAACAAATATAAGCTTGATAAATGACCTCGTTATTATAACGGTTGGGTGTACTGCATGATTTTCATTTTGAGGTCACCATATATATTCTCTGCAACGCGTGTTACATGCTATTTAGATGGTGGTCATGAATTAAATATTTTCTGCTAAAATCTCCAGTTTTTGTGTGTTTTTGTGTGCATGTTTGTTACTCCTTCACGCCTTAAGAGGGGACACTAAGAAAAAGAAATGTGTTAAAATACCACCAAATAATAACGAGGCGTTTCGCAATTGGTTTGGATATTTGATGATTTGAGATTTATAGCTACAGTTTTAGCACACACCTCGTAGAAAATGATTTTTTTTATATCATAAGATAGCAAGCATATATAGACACCAAAGAATATCTATCTTGTGGCGAGTTCTTAATTCCATATGACCAAACCAGAACACGACAATGACAAGCACTGAAGCTATTGCGGTATGCAGAACTCTACCACCTAGTAGCCACGATGGGATCGCCAATCGGTCGCCTTTTAAGACTTGACTGTCAGAACGGCAGTTTGCCCATTCTTCAAAGGAGCCTAAACCAACACGGGGTAACTACTCGTCACTAAAACGAGTCACTTTACTGATATAGTAACCGGACATAAGTTATCTGGTCAGTAGATGGCGTCGTTAGTGAGGCGTTTTTACTAAGAAAAACTGATAACGGAATAATATTTCACAAGGTAGCGGCTGTAGCTTCGATTTTGTCTATTGACTAGATAAGGTGGTGGCACTGAGCCCCTATTCACATAACAAAACGTTAAACAGTCGAAGCGCTTAAGAGATCTTACATACACAAACAAGATACAACGTCGCGTTGTGCTACGACGTGGCATACTGTGTCAGAAAATGTGTAAAAGCGTTAAAGGCTGCGACTCGATTGACTTTGTTACGTGAATAGGGGCTCTGTATACTAATAATCACACATTGACAGAAAAAAGACTGTCAATGAAAAGGTCACAATTAATTTATTTGAATGATGTTTAATTAAATGGGGATATAATGACTTCAACAAATCTCTGAAATTTTGTATTATAATATGACTAAGCCAAGGATAAAATGTAATGTCGTTTATTTTATTCCGACCTTCAACTTTTATCGAGAACTTTTTGTATCATCGAGTCAACATAATTTTTATGTCTGCGTCCGTTTGAATTATACCAAGGGGTTCACGCATTTTGCGAATGGTGTGAGTCAGTCCCTGACGTTCCCACAAAGGTATTCACAGGAAACACTCATTAACTCGTTGAACATAATGTCACCGTGAGATCTGAAAGTATTTAAATAAACTTCGTGAATAATATTTACGACAAGAAGATAGATTTGATACAATTATGTTAAGCGACGTTCGTGTTCCATAATTATACACGCACGAGAAAAGTCTCGACGAAAGAGTGGTTTCAATTGCCGGTTCAATTTGACTTTGGACCAGAATTCATTTTGACATAGAAAAATTACCTACATAAAACACGAAAGGCAGCATAACTGTCGGTGCGAGTATAAACACAGGGTGCTCGGTGCAGATACATTAGATGTAGCTGGTCTGTCGAAAGAAGGCCGCGCGACGACCTTCCGAATGGTTGACGGCGAACATTGACCGCGAACTGCGCACCGTGTACTTATCTAAATGGGCAATTTAATGTTTGTATCAAATAAAATTCAACGACGCCAAAGATGTTAGGTAAAAATATCATATCATGAGAATTCTCATGAATACTTTTGATTTAAAACGGTAGATACACATACAGGATATTTAATTACGACTTTACCTTAAACGATGCTGAATATTGGGCTGAATATTAAAGTAAAAAGTAAATTAAGGTAGATACCAGTATTGAATCATTCTGGTTAATCCAGATCAACCAGTATGAACGCCATGACGATTATTATATTATATTACATAAATTATAGAAATGAACAATCAAACATTTGTGTATGCACAATTTTTATACATATAATTAAGGAGCCATGGTGAACGTCTCGCGTTTGATACTTAAGACACAAAATAACCTTAAGATGAGCAGAACTGACAAATTGTGTGCTCTATGAGGTATGGGGGTGCTAATAAATCAATGCTGATTGCGTTGAAAATTGTAAAAAATAATAATAATAGTTGAATTTTATTTTTTGTTTGGGACAAACGCGATAAAACTAAAAAAATTAAGTCCCCCCTTAAAAGTCCCCTTATTCTTGTACACTCCCTGTTTCAGTAATCAATTTGTTTTTTATATCATATAGCAAACAAGCAGATGGCTCTCCTGATGGATAGAGAAACCATCGCCCATAGACACCAAAGATGTTAATTGTGCGTTGTTGTGTGGCGGGATGGCAATGCCACATTCATATCTGGGACGAATCTAGCTATTTCTACCATAATATCTAATATAGTGATAAATTAAACTTCCTTTTGAAAGTCAGTTAATCCTAACATTTACTAATAATATAATCCGGATCTTCTTAGTGTGTGGTTTTCAGAATTCCGATCCGGTAGCAACAGCAATTATTGAAAAATAAAATAAATATTGATTCGTCAAAAAAGTGTTTTTGACTTTGATTATAAATGTGAACATTTGGATGTTTGTTATTCAGTCATGCAAAAACGGCTGAACGGAGTTGAAATTTGACTATGGCTCTATTTAGCCAGTGAAATTTAATTTTACAAAATTATGGTAAAGTTCTCTACGACTCCTTAAGAACAGCATCCAGTACTGATCTACATCTCAGCTGTATTTAATTAATTATTTATTTAGTTGTATTTAATTAATTAAAAGATAACACTCAAAGTTGCTCATCAGGCTTACTCCTCTGCCTTGAAGGTGGCATTGTACTTTGTATGAAATTGTTGACGCTTCTAGGATAAGTTGAGTAAAAAATGACATGCAAATCAGAGGATTTAAAGTTTTTTCCACGTCTCATCTGAAATTAAGAATAACTCCTAACTAACAACTACAAATATATATATCCATACTAATATTATAAATGATTTTGCATCCTGTCTGTCGGTCTGTTACGTTTTCAATGCTAAACCGATTTTGATAAAACTTGTCATGGATATAGTTAAAGACCCGGGGTCAAAAATAGACAATTTTTTTTAACCCGCCCTTGAAGGCTTGAACTCTACCACTTAGTAGTAACGATGGTCATGACATGGTAATGATAGCCAATCGGCGGCCTTTTACGACCTGCCTGGCAGAACGGCAGTTGATCTATTCTTAAAAGGAGCCCGGACCAACACGGGGGAAATTTTCTAATGCATGTATTTTAAAATATTAGGTTTCTGCAGTCCTATTTTCATACTCCACCGTTTGCGTAATTGTCTTAAAAAGGGGTACAAAGTATTTCCTTCACGTATAAATGTATTACACTAATAATATCCTAAATTCTTCATGACATGAAAGTAGATACATAGTTTAATAGCCACATGTTTTAGGTGTGACATTATTTATGGCTATTTAGCTATGGATAATTTAAATTCATTAATATTCAGTTTTAAGCCTCAACGTAATATTTTTGGCTAAATGTCACATGTTTTACAGCCTAATGGAACCACAATGAAAATGAATGTACGTGATTTATTTATGCAGGCTGTACCATTACTATGTGGGAGCAGCTGTCGACTAAAAGACTTACTACAAAAATGTTTTTGTTTTTAAAATATACTTAAATATATAATCTCGACCGTATCGTAGCCATAGTATGTAGATGGCCTGGAAAACTAAATGCACGAGAGTACTGTACTAACTATCCAGTTAGTAACTTCGTGTGGTAGGTTGAGTGGTTGGATTTTAAGTCGAATTAATTATCTAATA
>DWBA01001780.1:0-10064 GCA_018236825.1 Apodemia zela
CAAGTGGAACGAAGTCACAAATATGCAGCAACGGAGTCACGATCCTCAGCAATGAGGGGTCGACTAGAGAGAGAGATGAAAATTTTATACTAAATTTTAACGTTGAATAATTCGAAATATTCAAAAAAAAAATTTTGTGAATGAACTAAATAATAAATAAATAAATATCCCTGAACAAATTACACGAATTGATCTAACCCCAAAATAAGCAATTTATTTGCTTGTGATAGGTGTCAGTCAGCGATACTAATACTTGGAAATACGTATATAAATACTCAAATATATTTAATAAACACCCAAACCCAGAAATACACACATTATGCTCGTCACACAAATGTTAGTCCCTGCCGGGATTAGAACCCGAGCCCCATTGATGCGTCAGGTTCGCTAACCACTCGGCCAACGGGGCGATCTAAATCTAATAATTACTAACACATTCTAACAAGCCTTTGCGTGACATCAGTGATGATATAAATATATCTACGTATTTTTAAATGTAGGTATAAATATGTTTTCATATCGTTTAAATTATTTTTAACGCTTCTTCAATTTCTTTACAACACTACACTCTAGGTATAACGAAAATTAGTGGTTATTACAAGCTTTTATTATTTGTATGTAGATTATCTGGTAAAAAAATTAAATGTAAGTTTGGTGAAATTTCAGGATCATTGATAAACTCCATATACCGAAGCGTATACACCAGCTCGGCCACAACTGATAGGATAAAGAGGTCATGTCATATTCTAATCAATCCCGTTGATACAATCATAGACTACACGTGACTGGTTATACATCGAGTAGCTTTGCCGCAAGCAGTGACGAGTGCCTTTGTCTCAACCGCCAATACTCAAGTTCCAGGCAACGCGAACGGTCAGTAACGAGTCCAAACCACGATGCCACTTAACGTCTCACTAATTGTACTACACTAAACCGCGGTTCGCTTTCTTTGGAAACACTGTTCTAGCGATTTTTAAGTCAAATCCAATGAGAGTAATTAAGAAGCCGTGTTATAAAAACAAAGTTTTCAAGCACCGGTTCTTGGTAATTGGTCATCGTATGAAAGGCATAATCTTAAATCATTTATTTCTACATATTATAATTTAAACAAAATGGCAAAAAGTCAAGGACTTACATAAATATAAATCTCCTCAAAATTTCAAAATATTTCCAACAGTTTCGCTATTATTATAAATGCGAGTTTGTTTATGCAAGTTTGTTTGTTTATACAAACTTAATTATGTTTAGATTTGGCTGAAATTTCATACACAGGTAGCCTATGATACTTAGAATACCATGCCGTGGGTGTGTATGGTCCATATCTAGACCAGTACACTTCTAAAACAATTTAAAAATTATGTGTACTATTGATATATTTTAGAAATATTTAGCTTTTCAGTCCTGGATTAACGTCAAATGTTGAAATAAATAAATTGAAAATCAGCAAATTAATAACATTGTTTTGTTCGAGTGCGAAATGAGGATTTATATTTTATCAACAGCTGCCAAGCTTTACTTAACGTCCCTGTAAACACAAGACAGCCTTATCTTCGTACTTTTAAACGACAAAATATATTCAGATTATTTTTAGCTGGCAAGTTTTTTCTTAATAACTCTTTATGGTACACAAAGAGTTATTATCTTCATTTATATGATTTGCGAAATCTTAGAGCCTTGGGTTCAATTCAACGGGAACTGTGTGATAAGTATAAAAATACATAACTATATTGCGATGTACACTTTGTAGGGCAATTAAAGTTAAAAGTCTAATAAGTTGGATTCAATTCCCGACAGGTACAAATATTTCTGCTATTATAATAGCATGTATTTCAAAGTGTCAGTATCGTTGACTAACACGCGTATCATAAGTAAATTATTTGCTTTCTTCGGGATACGATCTATTTGTGTAACTTATCCAACGATATTTATTCATGTATGTTTCCCATTACATGTATATATATATATATATATATATATACGTCACACTGCATGTCAAAATCCTAATAACTTAGAAAATATTTAATAAATATAACACTAGTTTCTAGTTTGTACACGTGTTAATTATTAAATTTTTCAAACATATTTGTTCCATCTAAAAAATCTCAATCCTTCGCGCTGGTTAGAATTTGGTGATGAGTTATTAACACCCCTATACATCGAAAAAGTACGTTAAGCTATTGGTCTCAAAATTAATAAAATAACAATCCACAATATTTAAATTACAATAACTTGTGAATCTGGATGAACATGAGTGTCAATTGACATTGGTTTGGTTCGATCTGCCTGCTCCGCAAGAGAACCGGGATAATGACATTTATTTACTTTGATTTTATTTATAAAATGTGTTCTTGAAATATATTTAATATTGCATGCTTCCATTTACCAACGCGATTTCTCCGGGAGAAAAAACTAATTATGGTTGACAGAGGGAGGGAGTAAAAAGCAGACGTTACGCTTGAAAAGTATTTGAAGATTCAAGTAATTAACTTTGCGAGTTGTCGTATTAACTCTGATTTAAAGTAAAACTGTTATTGTTTCCTTTTAAAAAACACTTTCATTGTTGAACTTTAAGACCTTTCTCTAATTTGAACAATACACTTGTTCAAATATATATTGAGTAAGAAAACAGAGAGTGATCAAGCGTCAAATGGTAGGCTGTTGATATAACAATATAGCATTTCCGTGGTTTTGAAGGCACGTCGAACTCAGTTATGTATTAGAGTCCTCGGGGCCTCTAAAAACGTTAAGAACTCTAAAAAATGTTTGGCATGGTATGTAGAGAATGTGTAATTTATATGCGGAGGATTGAAAAAACTGCTGGGGAGTTAGAAAATACTCTTATGGGATAGCAAAAACTTAATTTTAAATAACTAGCTGACCGGCGCAGCTTCGCCCGCGACTTGATTAACAGGTCGACGATATAGGTTTTCGTACAAACTTTCATCACCTATTTCAGCCACTTAACGGTTAGTTTTTGAAAAAAAGTAAACTTATATTTGACCCTGGATCTTCATCTGTCTCCATACCAAATTTCATCAAAATCGGTTTAGTAGTTTAGAAAGATGGACAAATATCTTATGTGAAACTTTTTATGTATATTATTTTTGTAAAAGATGTTTCTCATTGTAGAGCCCTGAAGAAGTCAACAAAGTTGACAAAACGTTGGCGATAAAATAAAAATTTCACATAGGCACACTTTTTAAAAGTTACTACACTAATTGCGTTGAGGTTTACTATGTAGTAAAGTAATGTCCTCTTTTTGAAACGGAACTCTTTTAGAATGTTTATGATTTGAAACACGATGAAACGAAAATGCGTGACGATAGAGAAACAAAGACATATTTGTTAAAGATTAAGCCGACGAGAGATTGAGATAGAATAAATCACACAGTACCTTATATTTAAAATATTATCAATATAATGGTTCTTAGACTAACCAGACATAAACCGTAAAACCAAAGAGATTTTACTGCAACTTCTTACTTTTAAAATGCGAAAAATTTTTTATCGACTCCTTCAACCTCTTTTTCTCTCTCTTGTTCTTTCCTACTTCAATCAAATATTTATTTCTACCGCTTGTGAACTCACACTCGACTATTAGTATATTTTTATGGGTTACGTAATATATGACCATTAAAACTACTGCGTCCTTCAATAGGTACAGTCTTTTAGCAGCCAATCTGTATAATATGTAGATATAAAAGTTAATACATGTATTACGCACACATACATACACTATGTGTTTGCTTTTCTTTCAAAATTTTAGTGAAAATTAGTACACCTATAAAATGATTATAACACATAGGCTATAATTTATCGTAAAAAAGTTTCGTGTGGAATCGTTTTTATGGCGTATACAAAATCTCGAGAAACAGAGTATCGAACTAAAGGGACAAATGGGGCCGATCCCATATGTGCCTTGTTAGTTAGTGTGGACCTTTATCTTAAGTCAACACTAGAAGTTTCGCTCGGGTTGAATTTGATTTCTTTCTCCTTAGGGGTTAAATTTTTAAACTTATATTTACTGGAGGCCTATTAGTCCGCGGGACGGGAACCTTTTAATTGAATGATTAATACATATTTATAAATATACTAGCAGTTTATGGTACAGTCTCAAAATGACTAACATTAAATATTTTTAAGGCCGGCGACGCACCTGCAAGACCGCTGGTATGGCATCTGTTTATGGGTGGCGGTGATCACTTACCAGCAGGTGAGCCTCTTTCCCTGGTTGAAAACTGTTACTCTTAACAATTAAGCTACTCTGAGTGTATTAATGACGATGGTTATTTAGTACAAATGACCATCGTTCTTAATACACTACCTATACACAAACATACTGTCTCGAGTGGATACTTATAAGTGGCAATACTGTTAGGCAAAGCTTAATAACTTACTAATGATCGACCTTTGATCAAAATTCGAACGATTTCTTTTATTGTTCTTCTACATTCAATATATTAAATAAAAAAGATGTTAGTTTTCTGCATTTTTTCTATAGGTACAAATGCTTTATGTATGCCAAATCTAAGACATTTCTGAGCGCAATTTTCTTAAAAAAGGGACTCAAAATTTTCATTTAACTTATAAACTTAATAATCTATGTATTATATCAATATATTATATTTAAATTTAACTAGGTTTTGCTCGCAGCTTAATTCGCGTTAAATTCGGGGTAACACGGTTTCCCTTTCCTGATTGGTAACAAAGAATCTGTGTTCCGATTTTTAGCTTCCTACTTGGAAAACTGCGAAAAGTCATATATAAAATGTCACCCCCTCTTTTGCGGGGTTGGAGGCAGATTTCCAAAAAAAAATGATGCACGATTTTTTTGTTAGTCACAAATACTCCGCATACCAGTTTTTAGTTTAAAAATTGCGGAATGCTCCATACAAACTTCCACCCACCATTTTAGCGAAGTGGGGTATTAGAAAGAGACAAAAAGTTACCTATGTCACTCTCCATCCCGTTAACTATCTCCACTTAAAAAATCACGTCAATTCGTCGCTCCGTTTTGCCGTGAAAAACGGACAAACAAACAGACACACACATAGATTTTCCCATTTATAATATTAGTACATATGGATTATATGATTTAATTCGTCATAAGTAGTCACAACTCGTATTAATCATAATAAATAAAACATCTAGCGTTAAAAGGAAAAATAACATTAATGACAACATCGTTACGTACAATGTTGCTCTGTTGTTTCACTTTGTTAGCTTGCTTTTATTAGCGCGCCTTTGATAGTTTCAGTGTCGTGTAATTTTACGACAGTCATAGGTAACGTTAATAAGTATTTTATGTGTATTACCATTGATATGTTGTTGTTTGTTAAAACGTAGTATTGATGATTGGGTCCCTTACCTCAAAAGAAAAAATGGAACCCTTATATGATCACTTCGTTGTCCGTCAATCCGTCTGTCAAGAACCTTTTTCTCAGTAACTCGTAAAGATATTAAGTTGAAATTTATATCAAATACTCGGGTCAACGGTTTCTTTTAAACAAAAAAAAAAGTATCTTCACGCCCGTATCCCCGAAGGTAGGTAGAGGAGGTGCGCGCGGTGCCAGTGTTAAACCGCGCGCTTCTTAGCCGTCTGCTGGGGCCACATAGGCCCCGGCCGCGAAAGGCGCCGGGAATGCCGGCAGGTGCTGGCGGGTTGGTGGTAGATTTAGAGGCTTAGCCACCTATCACATTGTACGACGGTTTCTTTTAGTTGTGAAAAAATCAAATTTGTAAGTTAACGTCATCAAAAGATACCTTTTATATCATATATTTTGACAAAAGGGAATCAAATCCTATAGAGTACTTCCCGTTGACCTAGAATTATGAAATTTAGCAAGAAGCAATCAATGTCTTACAGTACATGTAAAGAAAAAAACCAGGTACCAAGTAAAACCAGTACATGTATTGCAACGTCAGGAACCACTAGGTCTAGTGGTACTAGCTTGGGTGCCGGACTTGTCAATATGTTAGGCTCCTATCCACATCGTAGGATTTAATATCTACTGTTGCATCTTTGTTTGCGGCGTTATGGGTGTGATAATATTTTTTTAATTTATTTGATTTCATTGAAACTTTCGTGAGACATTATTAATTAATTATTATTATTAAAAACGGCTACACTTACGTTTAATCGGTGTAGGTTCCGACTAGTTTCGGACCTATATGTATGCTCACTAAAGGTGAAACGGTTTCGCGGTTTTGATTTTGAATAATTTGATTTCTTTGAATCTAATCTGAGCAGCAGTTCTTTGTTAAGTGGTCATGTATTTATGCCTTGTATGTCATTCCCGTGCCTCAAAATGACAATCAATAATTGCTTAAGTTTGGCATTTCACCAGCCAATAAGTTGGTGAATCATGGTGAACTTTAACGCCTACTAACGTTATTTTCAATCTACTTATCCAACGAAGGAGCCAATAAGATTATATTTATTTAACTTTTCAAATTGCTACTATTGCGTTAAATGTAAAAATTTCAAATTGTATATGTGTGTTTAGCACTAACCCAGTGCTTGGGAAACTTGAAAAACTTTAAAAACTACAAAGAAATTTATTATTAACACGACTATCATTACGATCATTTTTAAATATTGTTAATATACTAAATAAATGTAAGTAACCGGTTTCACATTTAAATGCATCACCAATTCTATCCCTGATGATACACTTAAATGTAACCAGTTTGCTATTTAATTAATAAAAAATATATAGTACGTGAATTGTAAAACAGTGCAATTTCAAAATATACTTGTTTGCTATGCTGTGATATAAAAAAGTGTCAACATCGTAGGGTTACAAATGACGTCTCCGTCCTAAAAATAAACCTGACTTCAAACTTATTACGTGCCGATAGTATATGTAAAAGTATGTTTAACAAAACTAATAAGAAAACACGCTACTTTATTTTAAGTAAGAATGGAAGCTGAGAAACAAATTATTAAGATACAGAGTCATTTCCCTACATTTTCAAATCAGTTTCATAAAATCTATTTAATTAGATTGAAATAAATAAAAAGAAGTTTTATTACAAAAGCGTTGATTAAAGGAGCCTTTTTATTGATTTCAAGAACGACATCAGAAAGTATTTAAATGCTTTATTTTGTACATAAAAAGGTTTAACGATTAGCATTTAACTGTAAAATTAAGAGGCTGACTCTTGTACTTTCAGATACATTTTAAATTTTGTGTATTTAGTTTTCTAATTATATGATTCCAACTTAGGTTACGAAACTTTAAGGTTCTCAAGTTAGGTGAAACTTAACTTAGGTTATGAAGTTTTTAACCTTAATTTGGTTATTTAGTGATTACATAACTCAAAATTTTATCACAGAGTTCTTCCGTTACTTCATCTTTCATGCCGTAGAATTAATGTGATTAAAATATTTTTTCTGCTTTTTGTTAGTTTAGTTTTATATATCATAAGATCGCAAACAAACAGATGGGTCTCCTGATGGAAAGAGTCAACCATCGCTTATAGACATCAAAGATGTTAATAGTGCGTTGCTATTTTGTTGCGAGATCATAATGCCACATGCATAAGTTTACCAGCTACCTCACCCTACAAACCGGAAAACGACAGTGACAAGAACTGACGCTATTGCGGCAGGAATAGGTAAGGCGGTGGTACCAGATCCGGGAGAGACAATGCTGAACTCTACCACCTAGTAGCCACGATGGTACTGGTTTCATAGCCAATTAGTCGTCTTTTACGTCATTCCTGGCAGAACGGCAGTTGGTCTATTCTTCAAAGGAGCCCAAACCAACAATGTGGAGGTAATCTATTTTATTTGACGGTTACCGTGTAACCGTTGTTACAAATCAAAATGGTAAATTTTATTATAAAATCACAAGCTGTAGCGATGTATGTTGGGTTCACTGTCTGAGTATATAAATAGTATATATAAAAATAATGCATATACTATATATTTATGAGGTTATTTTAAGAATTTTATTTTACTTGGATGAAGTCGCGGGTTCCGTCCCGTCCCGTCCCATTGGTCGAGTGGTTAACGAACCTGACTACGCATCAATGGGGCCAGGGGTCGATTCCCGACACGGACAAACATTTGTGTGATGAGCGTAGATGTTTGTATTTCTGGGTTTGGGTGTTTATATATAACAGTGTATAGATATTTGTGTGTTTATCAAATATATAAAAGTATTTATATATGTAATTCTATGTATTAGTATCGTTGACTAACACCCATAACACAAGCAAATAATTTGATTACTTTGGGGTTAGATCAATTCGTGTAATTTGTCCAGGAATATTTATTATTATGGGATTTTGAAAAAAACATTATGCCTTGTATGATATTCTAACCAACACTGTAACACATTTTTCAAACTTTCAATCAATGGATTAAAACATCAGATATGAACAGAATGATAGCAACTTAAAATATTGGCATCGTTTTTACTTGTTACAAATCCCACTCTACAAAAAAGTAATAAAAAATGCAAACGATTGAAATTGGATTTGAAATCCTATTACGACTTTTTAACACTTGTATGAATACGAGTGCACCTTCTATTCCGTACATTTCGTTATATTAAAACCCCTGCAGTATTCCGTATTGAATCTGCTCCATACGTAGCTTGGTGTTACGAAATATAGGGATGAGATGATATAAAACACATGTTGCGCACAGTATGAGATCTCCCGAGTATCCAATAATTCAAAAATGAGCTCAGCTTCAGCTTGATGGGATAGTTTATTGCAGCTTATTTATCGGCAGTTTTGATTTACGGTCTTTCGCTTAATAAACGATTTTCGGTAGGCCGTGATAAGTATATATTTTAGCAGTGTCTCTAATATATTAATTATTTATTTAATTAAAATAAATATTTTTTGCTCTCAAATATTAGAATTGAAATTTGATGTCTCAAGAATGCTTCGCTACTTTAGGAGTCGCTCAAACGAACCACCGATATGGATATGAGTATGGGAGAATGCTAAGCGTGATGGCTGATGGCTACAAAATATACTCAATTAAGAAAGGTTAACTTTTTCTTTTCAAAATTACTAATGAATTAGTGAAAAACCATCCATAGATATATTTAGGTATTTATTTTTTAATCTGAGAAAATGTAAATAGGACAAAATATCTATGTAAAATTTGACAATGACGAATATTATTTTGATTTTATACTTAAGATGAGGTAATCGAAAAAATATCTGTAGTTAGTATATGTTAATATGTTATCTATTTATTAATACGTGAAGTAAAAACTTTGTACCCCTTTTTCTGACAATTACTCGAACGGTGGAATATGAAATATGGCACATTTAAAGTTTGCATTGCGAAGGACTGCAGATAAATAATAGACATTAGAAATACATTACATTAATAAAAATAAACAGTACACACACTAAATTTGTATGACATACATGATAATATACACAGATGTATAGATACTATTTTCTTTACGGCTAAAGTCTGTTGTTTTTGTCAAATTTCATTGCTTAGTTTATGTTCGAATGGTCATCTGTGGTGATCGCTAGTAAATCGATTTTTTTCAACCTTTAATCAAAATCTAGAACTTTTGATTTCGTAAGAAATCCAGAATTTTTTAAGAACAAAATGGTGTTTTTTTTTTCACTATCAGCAAATTTAGTTATACTAGCGATCGCTCTCTAGTCGAAACTCGACCGTAATTATATTCATTTTAAAGCACAAATATCTTTTACAAATTTTGATTTAATTTGGCTATAGTAGACTAAACAATAAAATATATTGTAAGTTTGACAACAGACTTTAACCACAGACAAAATAGTGTATATAATATACATGGGTATGTTTCAAATGCATGGAAGTGAGTAGGTATAATGTTTTTTTATTAATTAAATTTTTGTACTTTTTCCTTATATTAATTGTGTCTATGCCAAATTTTCTATTCCTCAGTCCGAGTAATTTTCGTAAAAAGAGGAAGGTACCAAGTTTTCACTTCACGTATTAATATATAGAATATTAGAATATGTGGGGGATCACAATGGTACTCGCAATATAATAATTAACAAGAAATAAATACAGCCAGTTGGCACCTGAACCTCGA
>DWBA01001781.1:0-10064 GCA_018236825.1 Apodemia zela
TCATATATTATTTATAAATAAAAATAAATATAAAGCTATTGTAAAACATGCCCATATTTACGTTATACATTTGTGAAGACTTGAATTTAATTGAAATTTTGAAAGAAATACCAAGAATTAAAAAAAAAACTTTGAGCGCCTTTTACTCGAAAGTGTCTCCATGTCACTTACTGTATATATCACAAGCACGGCAGAATATAACTCTGGGTCCGGAATAATGGCAATCTGTTTTTAGAATAGAGTTATTGCGCTATATTACATATTGGACCATATAAACCTTCAAACTCTTATACGCCATTCAAATTATACAAACGTTATTTCAAAACTAACAAATTATTTAGAATCAGTCGAGTAAAAAGTAGTCTATATCACTCCTGGATAATGTAGCTTTCAAAATTTGAAAGAATTTTTAAAATTGGTCCAATAGTTTCGGAGCCTACGCAATGCAAACAATCAAATCTTCTCTATAATATTAGTATAGACTAGCCCGCCCAGACAAGTTGAAAGGTGGCTCTACGAGCCAATTTACGTCGTGTTTGCCTGACCATGCATTTTATAACACTATGTTAATCAGATATCATACAATTAAAACAGTGATCATTACGCAGTCTACAGGTTTTATTTGCATCCCGTTCATCATAATATATCATCACCAGGGTCACTCACCTATCAAACTATCATATATCAGAAACCACCCTAGCATCCAGGAGCATCCCCTACAGTGGCAACCCTAATTTCGAATAATATGCTGAACTCCGTTGTCCTCTTCGACATCTGAATACCGAGCTCTCGCCTATAAAATGCTTTTGCATCCAGGCTGTAAATAAAATTTGGAAAATTATGCACGATGAAAAACGTTCCGTTGCGTTGCCGCATCACGGGTTATTTTCAACTGGGGTATTCTTTAAATAGCACATTACGATAGGATTTAGTTTCATGAGTTTTTCCCTGTTCGCCTCCTCAGACCGTCTCGTTTTCACTTGTGGGATGTTCACACGCATTTTTGTGTAAAATATTAATAGGCCGTATTGTGCAATGCGTTGGCTGAACGTGTTGTTTTTCTTGTTTTAAATGATTACGTTTGATTGGCTTGTTATTTTGAGATCTTTTTGGTACGTTGTAAATGGTTTTTAAATTTAAAACTTGTTCGAATTGTTTTTGATCATCAGAAGTGTCCATATCTATTTTGATCACCTACGATAAGAATTTTATAAAATAGCAGCTGACCCGCGCAGCATCGACTAGTCCGGTTCCTTGTTACAGCCCTTTAGGCTAGCAGCTATTGTCATTTCGAAAAAAAAGAAAAGAAAACAGCATCGCCTGCGAGTGATAACATGTCATCAATATAATCTTTCATGTGGACTAAGATCCGAACCTAACTCAACCTTCACTGGACTGATAATAGAATGACAGGTATTTCAAAATAAATTTAGCACAGAATGTATCAAAAATTGGATTGCGAAAGAATATTAAGGCTAAATAAAAAAAAACGGGGTTTTTTTTTAGCAAACCCATTTTTGATATATTAATGTACCCTAATGTACCTACCTGCTAAATTTATTTTGATATACCTTTCAGTCTATTATCAGCACAGTGAAAGTCGAGTTAGGTTCGGATGTTCGACTAATACAAACTTAAAAAAATAAAAATTCTAAGATGCTGAAATATGAAATATATTTCAGTAACTTAGACCCCGGGTTTTCAACTATGTACCTATCTTCTTGCCAAATTTCGTAAGAAACGGTTTTGGGGTTCACCCTAAGGCATGATATTAAACCTTAGATTCTTGTTCGGCAAGATAAAATAGCACAACTTAGCGATTTTCCACGATACATTTACAAGCCTATAAGGGCGGTTACACGTTCTTTGCCCAACACCGTTTGTTTGTGTGGTCTGTGGTTCCGTCTCTAATAATGTGAAACTAGCTGCCCCGTGCAGCTTCGCCCGCGAGTAAATTAACACGTCGTCCATATACTTTTTCATACAAATCCTATCTCAATCGCTTCGCCTATTTCAACCCCTTAGAGGTCGATTTAAAACTAAAGAAACCCCAGGTCACTAACTATATCCATGCCAAAATTTGTCATAATCGGTTAAGCCCTGAAAGCTGAACAGACAAACAGACTTTCGCATTTATAATATTATACCTCTGCCTACCTTTTCGGGGAAATGGGCGTGAAGATACTTTTTTTTTTATATATATTAAGTATGAATAACTTTAATTCCGCTAAACAACGCTCTCGAATCTCGAGCCACTATTCACCTAGACCTTACCTTTTGTAAAAATATTAAACGTCTAAGATATCTTGTACGGATAATCTCACATATTTAAGAGACCTGCAACGCAACTGCAAGACCTCTGATGATGCGCATCTCATTGGACAGTGATGATTACTGCGACTGGCATTTAAACTAATATATTCGGGCATCTTCTTAACCTATACTTTCTTTACATACAGCCAAAAGATTTAAAGACACAGCAAACATAAATTGTTTTTAGTACCCTATCAATAATATCTTGTATAGCAAGCTAATATCATCGTTATTTCGGTACTGCACCTGTCCAATGCGCGTTTCATGCGTAATATCACTCCTACCTGTCATTGCCCAACCAAATATAACTGATTCAACCATGTGTCCAAATGGGAACAGTCGGATACAAATGTTTTTAACCTTTCACGAATTTGCAATCATTTATTAACTAAAGGTAATCTTGGTGTTTACGTCATCTGTTTTAAGCTAATGGGATGAGTGTGTGTTTGGTGGATAATGCTTTGAAAATGTCAACGTAAAATTGTAAAAACCAGAAGTGTAAAATAAACATAGGAATTTTATATTTTGTAGGTAAGGTTAACAGTTTAATTATAACATTGCTAAGGTAAATTGTTATCTAACGGTATTTACAATTTTACGGTGACAAATACAATTCGGATAAGTTTGTAATAGTATATAGTGGCTGGAGGATGGAATAATATTCGATTTAAGAATGGCAAACTTATCTGATTTATGTTATATTATAGATTTTTAGTATAAGTGTATCTTAATCTAGTGAGAAACAAACTCCCTATTAACATTTGTTCCATTCTACCTTTTAGTAGCTGAACAGGCATCAGATTTGAAAATTTGTATAAGGTACGATTATGATGTAAGAGTCTCTTGCACACGATAAATATATTCACGCGCAGACTGTGGTCATAGTTCCAGCGTGTTTATTTAGAGCTTGACGCGACCCATTTGTGTAAGAAAATATTGCCTTGTGCATAGGCTCTTCAAGTCATACATATGCAATCTTTAACATGCTATATATTCTTCGCTCTATTTTAGCGCTCTATCCCTGACGAATAACGCTATTCCGTAAAATCTGCTGCCTGGGCAATGACCAATAGCGCGGGCCTAAGAGCGGCCGTCGCGCGCGCTTGCTAACCCGGTAGCCGCTTGTGCTTGGCTCCGGGGCTGACCGCCCGGAGAGTAACCAGTGTGTTTTGTTGTTCGCAGAGTTGAGCCCCGCACCGCACCGGCTTGCTCGCTGACCGCCGAGCCGCTAATCTCGCTTTTTTCGCGCCCCACCGTCGCCCGCAAGATCCGCACAGGCCGCCGCCATGCTCGCGCACCAAGCACCGCTCGCCCTGTACTAAACTCGACCGTCAACATCGATACGAACGCGTGTGATAATAATTTAATACTCGCCTAAATAAGCTTGCAACGTCGGTGTCTTTAATTCTAACCTAATTATAAGATTAATATTTTAATAATCTATATATTGAGCCGCGCGTATATCGCCGCGGTGTTGCGTGTTCCTGTGCGTGTGTAGTAAGTGTTAATAGTGAGGGTGCGCGAGCGCCGATAGCTAGTGGTGGACGTTATCTCTCGGAAGTGTAAGAAGTGCATGCTTGGAGCGCGCAGCACGCTCGCTCCCCGCCGCATATGCGCCGCACTCGCTAAGCGTTACTGCGTGCGCATTCCCAACCCTTGACTATAGTGATAACGATGGCAACGATGGTGAACATGAACAGCCTGCTGAACGGAAAGGACTCGCGCTGGCTGCAACTGGAAGTGTGCCGAGAGTACCAACGGAATAAGTGCTCGCGACCGGACAACGAGTGCAAGTTTGCACATCCCCCGGCGACCGTGGAAGTTCAGAATGGAAGAGTCACCGCTTGCTATGACAGCATTAAGGTAAGACAGATATATTTTATACATGTTAACTACGTTCAATCTTTTACAGGAATAGACAAAGGAAAATGTATGATTGATATTGACAGCCCTGTCGCTTTTTTCATAGTCTTTTTATTTTTCTAAAAACGTTAGTCCGTTACAAACGTTGGTCTGACATTAAGAAGTTGACGCAAGAAGTCTGTGGTACAAGTCCCAGATTGGGCAATTGTTTTAAATGGGTTTTTCGGTTTTTCTGAAAAACATAACTCTCTAGAGTTTGAATTTAATTAAAGCGGAAAGAATTTCGAGACACACATCCAATATATACCAGATTTGTCGATAAGGGTCTGACGGTATTTTTTTAATAAAGAACAAAAAATTCTTTACATTAAATTCACTAGCAGATTGGAAAAATTAAAATATTGTCATGAGAAACTTCGATACACTCACTATTCGCCTGTTTATAGTTTTGATATCAACTTGAGATCATATTACCGCAATTTAAAAAATCCACGGCTTTATCCATTATTAAAATTTAAACGCAGTAAAACTGCAAAAACCGACATCCAACCTCCTATATCTCTGGAATCCTCAATCAGATCTTCACCAAATCTATATAGGACCAAACAGTAAGTATTACTTTCCCGTTGAGTTATGTGCGAAAAGGCATAAAAAAATTAACAACCTCCTCCTTTTTGGGAAGTCGGTTGAAAATAAAGTATCTTTATGCGCGTATTCCCGAGGAGGTATGCAGAGGTACAACCAGTGCACCCACGATTAGCCGAAGATACTAGATTCCACAATGTGGTAGGTGGCAAGCCTATCGTCAACCGAGCACTTATCTAATCCCGGGCAACGTTGTTTTTACCAGAAAACTGTAAAAACGTTTTTTTTGGATTGCTTGGCCCGGGAGTCGAACCCGGGAACTCATGTGATTAACATCGATATCTGACCACTAGACTAAAGAGTTGAAAATGAAACTAATTATAAAAATCAGAAAGATAATATGTAGTCAGTAGATCACCTTTAACTTTGTCATTCAAGTATACGTCAATTTTGTTTGGCAGATATTTAGAATTGAACGTTTATTTAAAAGGCTACAAATTCTCCTGACGGCCATTAATAGCGATAACCGGGAAATACGCACGAAAGCTGTAATTTTCCCTTTTCTTATCTATTCGAATCTTTTGTAGGAATCTAGTTCAATTCGCTTGAAAGTCGATATACATACCTCTTCTAAGCACAAACTAAATTGACCCCGCAAACATTTAAGTACCGACCTCAATTCTAAAGCTAGCCTTAGTGACGTCACTCGACCAACCATTACTGTCACTGTCTGCTATTACGTAGGAAGGGGCGCAGCAAATAATGGCGAACGTGAAATAGGCAATTGCGTTACAATATTTTTTGAGAAAAACATTTCTAGCAGAATCACTACACGTCAGAAGCATCATGATTCATTTGAGGCTGTAGTTTTGTGTGAAGTACCACCACTTTGGTTGCGATTTGAGACGAACGCGGCTCGTAAATTTTAAAGATAGACTGACAGCCCTGAGCCCTAACGTACCTAAAGCACTGAGGCAATAATAATGAAATATTTGATCATTGTATGAATAATAGGTACAAGATCCCATGCGAATATAATCCTTCACCCTTTCGCTTTTAAGGCTTATCGAACATAATCTGGAGCTTATATTAGGTACGTAATATTACTAGTTCGGTCCGAACTGGGAACTCACGAAACCGTTGTTTTAACATTACATTTTTAGATCCCAGTAACTATCTCTGCAATTCCTGCCCCCCAAGACAAGTGGCGAAAAAACGCTAGTAGAATAGAAAGCTAAATGTATGGATTTGACATAAGTGTTCGATTGTGCTTATGTCAATGAAATAAAATGAAAAATATTTATTTGCAAGAATATGGGTGTTATGAGTTATAAAAAATTAATTAAATGTTATACCTCCAAACTTTCGCATTTATAATACTAGCTGCTGCGTGCAGCCCGCTGCATTATAAAAGTTTTTGGTCAATCCCGTGGGAATGATTGATTTTTTCGGGATAAAAAGTATTTATATAGCTATTTCAGGTCATCATCTATCTGTGTGCCAATTTTCATGCAAATCCGTTCAGTGGTTTTGGCGTGATTGAGTAACAAACATCCATACATACATACATCCAAACTTTCGCATTTATAATATTAATATAGATTAATATACATAGATCAGGATTAGATTAGACACTTTCAATCGATTTAAAATAAGTCTAAATTTCACTTCTAGTCGGTTTTAACGTTCTATTGTTTAATAATACTATTAGCCGTTTCTCGCGGCTTAACCAGCGTTGGTCCCAATCTCGAGGAAAAATTGAAATAAAATATATCGTGTCACTCATAAATAATAAACATTTTTACTGGTAAAAGAACCAGTGGTTCCAGAGATTAGGTACTTCCTACAAACAAACTGACAATTACCTCTTTATAATATTTATATCTAGGTATATATTAATTTTAGAACACTCATTTTACACAACATCACAACAATTCATACTAACAATACTCAATATACTTACCTACCTAACTAAACATTGAAGCGGCAAGTGCAGGCTCTAAGTTTATGATTGGGTCACGAAAAACAAGTGATAAACAACAACAAACGCATCGGGATCTTGTCGGCGAAATGCGATGATGTTACGATGTGAATGCAGACGTCCAAATCGATGCAAAACCTCTGCAATTGCGGATGTGGATGCGAATATGCGTAACATCTCTGGTTGGTGTCTGGAACGACAGTTATTTCTTACGTTACAGAAAAATCTGCATGCATTTTATGCGTTCTGTTTAATTATTTGAGTTTTCGGTGCAAAAAATGTAAAGATTTCGAATACAAACTTCGCCACCGACAATTTTCTACGCCCGCCGCATAACCTGGGGAAACAAAAAACTTTGAAATTTTAGTATTCATAGATCTAATGGTACCAGTCTCCTGATGCGTGGAGTCCTATATTTGAATCCAAAGTCGGGTAATATACCTATTCTATGATTCGAATTAGGCTATATTCTTCACATACCTATATAACAAATACTAGCTGACCAGCAAAGCTTCGCCCATTAGTCAATTAGTAAAACGTAGTGATTACTGATTATATATACCTACTCTTTGCCCGCCGTCATGGTTGCAAACTGCTGGACTAACTTAACCGTGACTTCTCTTACATTTCATAACATTTTACCACTTTTAAGGATCGAAATTCCAATTTCCAACAACTGTACACCAAAGCAAGCAGTGGTTTCCACTTCTTCACGTTTCATTAGCAAGTAATTCAGTTTTTCCTCTTTTTTTTAGGTAACAATAGGTAACAGTGTACAGTAATATTGAAAAGAGTTTCGAAAAATGTGTTTGTTATACAAAAATTACATTTTAATACCTAATAGTAATTTCAAAAATTAAACCGACTTCAAATAACAACTACTTACACACATATCTCAAACACTACTGCACAGAGCAACACTACTGAACCGATTTTGATGAAACTTGGACTGTTCCCTAAGAATTATCTCAATATGGCTTTTAGTCCCCGAGAAATTCGTGGACAAACATACATAAACTTCCGAAATTTAGTACACGTGCTTGGACTTAAATATATTATCATACTCAATATTATCCAATTCCAAAAATATTACATACATACATGTCAAGCTGATGACGGATGATGGTTGAAAATAGTACCTACCTACAATCTTACGTATATTTCACTTACCGTACTCTATTTCGTTTCTATATATTATTATTATCTATTGTAATTTGTACCTATCATTCAATCCTTTTTTTTTCATTTCAGACATGGACATATCTATCACCTAAACGCAAAGCTCATTTGTAATAATTTGTCAATTTAAATTTATTTCAGATGGTACCGTGCGCCTGAACTATTATATGGTGCGAGATTTTATAGTGAAAAGGTAGATTTGTGGGCTATTGGTTGCATTATTGCAGAAATGATCACTAAAAAACCATTGTTCGCGGTAAGTTTGTATATGTTGATGAAAGTCGTAATTTACTTATTGACATAGAAGCTATCAGATAGACTTAAATCTGAGTTTCGCCGGTACGCCGTACCTTTTAGAGTAAGAGCCCGCGTTATCCAGATTTCAGACCTTCGACATTTTATTAAACCTGAAAGTTTCCCAGCGCATAGTCCCCAACCCAGATAAGAACGATCAGGGATTATGAAATTTTGACGATGGTTACTTTGGCAGCTAACTCTGCTAGCTGCTAAAAGTCTGGCTAACGCGGGCTCTTAGGATATTTCGGTATAGGACGGTACTCAGTTGTATCAATGACGAGCAGCGAGCTGTAGATATTATTAAACATGTGACGATAACATTTCCCATCACACTTATAGAATTTGGACCGTCAGTTAAGTGGTAAATGTTGGTGATTCAAGTAAAGAATGGTTTGGTATATAAACTAAATTTTAAAAAAACATGTGTGTCTACATAAACAAATTTTCATTGACTTTTAGGATAAAATATACATACAAACATATTCTCGCCAGATCCCTCAAACAGGGCAGAGAGAACCGAATGCCATGTCACAATCTTTACAGATCCTTGAATAAAATATAACAATGTATCTGATTAAACCATCTGTGGCTACCTAATAAGGCGAGCTACGTTTCATAACCCTACTACCACATAGTAGCCACGATCTGTTAGTAACTCGAATAGCCAATAGTTCGCCTTTTACAAACAGCTAGGCAGAATAGCTTTTTTCAAAAGGTAGGTTGTTTACCCTTTTGGGTAAATATTTCTATCATCGTGCATCGATCAATTTAATAGATTCACTTCACTGTTGTTACTTGTTCACTGTTGTGTTCACTTTTGTTATAGTGAGTGTAGGTAAAATTTACTTCCATCATTAATAATTAAGTTTTACCTTGTCCTTGTTGTCTATTTATTTATTGTTATTTTGGTTGTCTGGAAGAGATGATTTGTTAGCGATAAGACGCCCTTTGTTTTAGCTGTACGAGTTTGTTTTATGTTTCTTTTGTTTCCTTGAATTGTACAATAAAGAGTATTATTATTAGATTCAGTGGCATCTGCTACACCATAATATGTACATAAACCTTGATATTAATAATAAAACTTAAATAAAAAATGTAATGGTTTTTACCAGGGCGAGTCAGATATTGAACAACTAGCAATAGTGCTGCAAAGTCTAGGTACACCAAACGAAGAATCATGGCCTAAGCATTCTGAATTGCCGGATTATCATAAAATAACGTTTCCCGAATCACCGCCAATACCTTGGACCGATCTATTACCAGGCGTGGAACCAGATGCTATTCACCTGATAAAATCATTTATCCTTTACGATGCACAAAAGAGGATATCAGCGAAAGAGGTATGTCTAAAAAAATTGGAGTATATTAACCTACCCTAAAGCAGGCAGGTTGGCAGACTTATTTAGTTTCCTATACTCAGGTACTTTGTCCTCCCAGTAACTACTCCTAAATCTCATCTCGAGACATAGAACACACGTAACCAAATGTCATTATTTCAAGAATTTGACTGGAGCTACCGACGAGTGTCAACCACCGAACATTCTCTTTGGTGTTATGTTAAAATCATTTACACTGTCAAATTTGTCGTAGTCGAGTAAAAGTAGATACGTAATTTCATAATTAATGTAGGTATACGAGTGACAAGACTTCTCAAAATCTTCTTTAAAACGATGTCTTTTAGTAAAGACGATAATCTTGAGACTAATAAAAAAATCAAAAATTGCTCCTTGTAGGGAGCGATTTTTAAACCTGTTAATTAAAATCTATATTAATCTATATTAATATTATAAATGCGAAAGTTTGGATGTTTGGATGTATGGATGGATGGATGGATGTTTGTTACTCA
>DWBA01001782.1:0-10061 GCA_018236825.1 Apodemia zela
TCCCGGAAAAATGAGTTGTTCCCGCGGGATTTACAAAAAACTATTGTAATGCAGCGGGCTGCACGCAGCAGCTAGTACTCAATATGTCACATTGTTTTTATTTTCCTGCTATTTTTTTATTATAAATAATTTTGTTTAGATATCAATCATATAAAATACTAGTCAACAAATAACTGAGTTAATGGAGCCAAACAGTCCGTTACAATGTGGTCGATTCCTTTCAGGCTTGTGATTTTGCCATAGAGATAATATTACTACCTTAATTAGCAACCCAAACCCGAGGCACATACCTACGTCCGCACAGAACCCCGTGTTTACCCCGTGTTGGTCCGGACTCCCTTGAAGAATAGACCATCTGCCGTTCTGCCAGGCATTTTTTAAGAGGCGAATGATTTCATTTTATTAAAACTCCTGGTTTTTTGTTGGTGTTAAAGTCAGACCAAATATATTTATATAATATTATAGTTCACGCACTTGCGCTCCAAACCATGGTGATCCCTGTTAGTGGTAATTGATTATCGGGACGTCATCCAGTAAACTTCACTAAAAAATTTGCAGTATGCTGTCCTTACTCCTGAGTAATAAAAGGTGTTAAAATAATAATAAACTAAGGATAAAGTGTCACGGAATTAAAAGTAATGTAAATTGGTACCTACTTAGATTAATACAATTTTAAATTACTTAAATTGTAATATAGGTATACATAAATAATCTGTGATTTAGGTTACTTAAAATATAAAACCTCATCAGTCATCAGACATCAGTTAAAATTCCATAAAGCACTAGGGTTGCTAGAATATCACCTGGAATTTCCCAATTACATTTAAAAATTATACTAATTTAAATATAATTTTATTTACCATGAGTCCTATGACAGATGTCAATCAAATGAACGCTTTTACAAGCGTCACGTTCACTATATTTTATGAAACATTACAAAACATCCCATTGCCACGTGTCAGATGTCTTACTATTGAAGTAAACTTCATATACATTTGATAAGTGAAAACTCCCTCCTTAAATAGATCTTGTAACTTATTAAATTCAAAGAGTTTTCAAATTAGTAACAGCTATTACTAATATCATTCGATTATAAAAATGAATTAGTTACTAATCTCATAATCGATTATCAATATAGTAACGTTATTCGATTATACTAATCATTCATAATCACCCACCCCTAGTGGCAATACTGCCCCCGCTATTTTGTTGCTTAGCACAAAATAATTGTACTCCAAAACTGACGCTACATTTATTCCAGTGGTAACACTGTAGCCGCCATTTTGTATAGCGTTAAGTGACGCTCGCGTCACATCAGTCTCAGTACGAGTCAGTGCCATACACAGACTTGGTATTAGTTACTACGTAACCATATATACAGATTTTTCCGTATTTATTTAGATTTTTGACGTGGAATACAGATCAGCACTGGATACAGATTTTTATACAGAACTTTCAAATGCTAATGATTTTCATATAAATATTCTTAGAAACTGTTTTATAAGGCACTCCATTACTATCTGATTCAGATTAAATAAATGATATAAACATTAATATGTTTTATTTTTGTGTAAGTAGTTTTAAAGATCCAAAGCAAATTATCGATACCTCCCGTTTCGATTATTTATACATTGGCACATCCCTAGTAAAGTCATATTGACATCTGTCATACGACTCGTGCTATATTTTACAAAGTATAGTAGCTGCTAGCTGCTTTTCGCAATTTTCCACACTCGCAAACGGTTTTCATTTTGTAATAATTATTTCATGATTTTTTGACATTATAATGTAGCAAAAAATCAAATGGCTCTCCTAATGGAAAGTGACTACCATTGCCTATAGACACCAAAGATGTTAATAGTGCGTTGCTATCTTTGTGGCGAGGTCTTAATGCCACATGCATAAGTTTACCGGCTACCTTACCCTCCAAACCGGAACACGACAATGGAAAGCATTGACGTTATTGCGGCAAGAACAGCCAAGGCGGTGGTACCAGACCCGGGCGAAACAATGCAGATCTCTACCATTTAGTAGCCACGATGGTAGTGACTCGCATAGCCAATCATTCGCCTTTTACGAATTGTCTGGCAGAACGGCAGATGGTATTCTTCAAAGGGAGTCCGGGCCAACACTGGGCTATTGGGCATCTTTTCACCAGGAATATAATAAATTATTTTCTACCGGAAAAATGTATCTATTTGTATCGGCAAAATAATCCATACCAATATTATAAATGCGAAAGTCTGTCTGTCTGTTACGCTTTCTCGGCTAAACCGCTAAACCGATTAAGATGAAATTTGGTATGGAGATATTTGAATATCCGGGGTCAAACCCAGGCAAAGTTTTTAAAAATCAGTCTTTAAGAAGCTGAAATAAGGGATGAATGTTTGTACGAAAACGATCACTTACTATGTAGATGACATCCTAAATTATTTCTTACGCTTTTACGGCTTAACCGCTAAACCGATATTCATCAAATTTAGAATAAAGATAGCTAAAAATCCGGTTTCACATAATTTTGATAAGTCGAGAAAGTCGACATGCTAAATTATTTGTTCAGCGTAACACGGCTAACACGGCACGGCTAAACCGCAGAATCGATATGCGTATTTATATATATATATATATATATATACATATTCATGTGTGTGTGTGTGTGTGTGTGTGTGTGTGTGTGTGTGTGTGTGCGTGTATGTGTGTGTGTGTGTGTGTTTATATTGCAACTGCATTCTTTAACGTTTAGAGGAAACGATTTCGATGACATTCTTCAATGTGTGGGTCGTTGGTATATTTGTGTATGTAAACATGTCATAACTTTTGAATGGCTCAAAATCAGTTTGTCTGTTCGGGAGTTATCGTTGACGAAATATTTTTTAACCAATTGATTTCGGACATACAATATTACTGTGTCATGTGCCGTTTCAAAAATTAAAATCACATCAAGTTTTTAAAAGTTATACCCTTTCCAATATCAAAATTATGTTGTCTCAAGTATCAAAAGTATCGAAAAACAACCAGAAATACAAACATCTATACTCATCACACAAATGTTTGTCTCTGCCGGGAATCGAACCCGGGCCCCATCGATTCGTAGTTAGGTTCGCTAACCACTCGACAGATGCGATGGGGCTGTCATTCGGTCGGTCGGGATTATACTCGTATTAGGCTAGAAAATATACTGATTAGTGATAATACATATTCATTTATGGAATAATAAAATTTTGTTTGGTTTAGAGTGTGGTTTAGAGTAATTACATTTTTGCGCAACACAGTATTTGATCCACAAAAGGCGCGCTTTGGCGTGTTAGAAAGTTTTTAATTCGGGTATTGATAGTTGCAGACCGATTAAAAGCGCTTTTACCGCTTTCTTTTTAAAATTTGTTATGCGAGCGACGGTGACGCGCCTACTATTGGATGTTTTTGATGGACATTTCTATAGCTGTGCAAATTTAATACCCCATGGAAAGATTTTTTTAAATCAAAATTACCTTAATCGATAGGTCTCCGTTAGGTCTGTATAAGTCCACAAAATTTTTTGCGCATGGCCCGACACGCACATGGCCAATTTTTCATAGTCAAATTGCAGATAATCAAATAAAAAATTATGTCATGATTTATAATTTATCTATAAAATATGTCATTTAACTGTTTTCATCTTTACAGTCACATGTACGCACGAAAATTGCGAAATCATTCAATTACGACGGACGTAAAGTAAGCAAGTGTATTTTTTTAATAATAATTGGCTCAGATGCCTTACTATCTAACCAAGATTTTTGAGAGTAGCAGTTGTATTTAATACACCTAATATACAGTAACATTATTTATTAAAAAACTATACGTGCCCTAACAAAAATGTTTGTAGACATATACAGATCTAACGGACACCTATCGATTAAAGTCAATTTGATTTCAAAAATCTAAATCTTTCGATGGGGTGCTAAATTTGTACAGCTACGGCAGCAAAATTTAAAAAAATATTTATTAAAAAACTATACTGAGAACTAACAAACATTGTTGTGGACTGTATTTCAAATTTTACATAAATACTCTAATGAATATAATATATTATTTTAGCAAGTTCTCGCTGCACAAAATACAAATTGCAAATACATTGGAAAAAAGACCTAAGATGGCATCCTAACTCGTAGACTTCGCGCTGCGCGCATGCGTAAAACCTTGCTCACGGTCTGGGCAAGTCATAGACAATAATTATTTTTCTGATTTTTGTGTTTAGTTATCATCTATATTTTATTTGCAGGTTATGTTTTAGACGTCAATTGTCAAAATTTATGTTCATCGTTAAAGTGAATTTATTTGGAAATGTAGAAAAAATAATTTTATCGAAGAGTTCGAATGTGTTAAACTATTATCGATTAATGTTACTACTACCTGTGAAAAGTGTATCGGAAATGGCCGTATAGTTACGATAATCACCGCTGACATTGAGATGAGACGCGAATACAAAAGGCTAGACGCACTTCTCATTACTTGAAGTATCAAATTTACTTGCACATTTAACAAATAAGCCATACATATCTTCTTTCGTTTATGTTATACGTTATCAAAACACGTAATCAAAATGACGACGAGTCAGTTGTCCGTTATGAAACTGTATAACACCGTAGTAGATGATGTTATAGCTGGAGTGCGAGACTGTTTTTTGGACGATGGTGTAGATGAACAAGTGTTACAAGAACTGAAACAATTGTGGAAAACGAAACTAACGGCAAGTGGTGCAATGGAGCAGCCACAACCAGACTTGCCAGTTATGCCCCCTCCACCCCCTGTGTTACAAAACTTTCAAAAAGCTAATGGTGGTAATGTTTTGTCAAAGCGACCTGACATGGCTCAGAGCTCTAGTCAAAGTTCCGGAGAGCACGGACCCCCGTCAAACATAGCAGGTACTCACCCTCATCATGTTCTTGATCCAAATAATAAAGTGCCAGTTCAGTTAACATTGCCAGCACAACCTGGTGTGCCTGGTTCACAACCTCGATCTTTTACTATACAAATACCTGCATCGGCATTAAATGGTAATAAACTGCATCAAGTCTTAACAGGCCCTATTATTAATGCTACTATTAATTTACCACAACCTTTAGCGGCTACTCTACTGCAGCAACACATAAACTCAGCTCTAGCAGGTCAACAAAATGAATTTGACGGAGGTGGGGGTGGGCGTAGTGGTGCAGCACCATTTTCCTTAGATGGAGCATTAGATTCGTCTGATGATGAAGGTTCAAATGCTGGTGATGGATCTGAGGAGAATCCTGCTGATGATGATGAGGATGAAGAATCTGCTGAAGAACCAGCTGAGGAAGAAGAGGAAGCTGAGGAATTTGGTGGTACTGAAGATGAACCATTAAATTCTGGTGATGATGTGTCTGATGAGGAGCCGGGAGATATGTTTGACACTGATAATGTAGTAGTTTGTCAATATGACAAAATCACACGTAGTCGCAACAAATGGAAGTTCTATCTTAAAGATGGTATCATGAATTTATCTGGGAGAGATTTTGTGTTCCAAAAAGCCAACGGTGATGCAGAGTGGTAAATAATAAACTTTGTTGTGTGTCTGATAAATTGTTGAGATTGAAGGGTAATGTGACAGATTGTTAATGATTCAAAAACAATAATGTTATTTGAAAATAACTGCGCATCTATTAACCTGAAACAATTTTATTTCCGATTTACATATTATGTATATAAAACGTAGAAGGGGCTCAAAATTTGTATGAAATATCATTATGGTAAGAGCATTTGCAATTGATTTGTATTTCGCAATACTCATACCTTTTCCATTCTGTTAACGAGCATAGCTTGCAGCAATTCATACAGTGGCGTAGCTATTGTAGGGCTTGGTTTTGCAGTGCACCAGGGCCTCTAAGCTATGAAAAGAAAGAAGCAGCCAGCTTCCGAAACTATCAAATCTCGAAAAAATAATCTTGTGAGCGGCACAAATTGTATTTTTTGATGTTAAATAAACATTAAGGTGGCCGACATTTGGGCTTTGAAGAAAAAAATTCAATTCCACCCTAAAAGCACATACCACACATAGGGATTACCCCGTGTTGGTCCAGGCTCCTTTGAATAATAGACCAACTGCCATTCTGAGAGGGAGATCATAAAAGGTGACCGATTGGCTATACGTTTCACTACCATCATGACTACTAGGTTGTAGAGTTTTGCCACTTCTCGCCAGGGTGTTTGGTACCACTGCCTTTACCTATTCCGCAAGAGCATTATTGCTTGTCATTGTCGTGTTCCGGTTTGGAGGGTTAGGTGGCCGATAGACTTATGGATGTGGCATTGCTATTCCGCCACACAGATAGCAATACAATATTATCATCTTTGGTGTATATAGGTGATGGTTTCTCTTTAAATCAGAAGAACCATCTGCTTGTTTGCTATCTTATTATATAAAAAAAAACATACAGACTTATTCTACTAATAGTTAGTTCAAGTCACTGTTTTTAAAGTCATTGTTTTGTAACTTCAAGCTATGAGGAAAGAAGAAGTTGGGCCTGCATTTTTTCTTTATGCACCAGGGCACTTGTCCACCTAGCAACGCCACTGATTTCGTACAAAGTAATCTTTTGTAAACTACATGTGTATATTGGCAAATCTATGTTTAATTTAGTTTAATGTAAATGAAATTGTAGTGAAAACAAAGTGATCCAATAAAACGTAAATAGTTCAGCATTGTCTCGCCCGGGTCTGGTATCACCGCCTTACATATTCCTGCCGCAATAGCGTCAATGCTTGTCATTGTCATGTTCTGGTTTGGAGCTTACCCTCCAAACCAGAACACGACAATGACTCTTTCCATCAGGAGACCTGTCTGATTTTTTGCCATCTTATTATATAAAAAAAATTATAGTATTTGCCTTCCTAATAGTTTATTGAAAGATGGTAGTTTTTTTTATTTATATTAATGTTAAGCTTTAATTATGCACCCTTGATTTATTTCTATATCTAGACATCTGATTTACACAATATTTCCTTCTTTAGTATCAAACAACAGCTTGTAATACAGTGTACATTAACACAATATAACAAGATGTTAATTCTAAGTAGGTGTTGTATGAATACTATAACTTTGCTAATTAACTATGATTTAAAATGAGCAACTTTTTGGGTCAAAAAGGTAGAGATTTAATTTTGACTAACTTTGAACACTCCTTAGAATAGGATAACGGTATGGTGCAAAAAAACAATTTGGCTACATAGTGCCAGAAATGCCAGCTCTGCAATAATACTAATCTCTTAAATGTTTGATGAAAAGCCATTTAAACTTAATTTAATGCATTAAATATGATATTTATTTTGTAATTTCTTTTTTTTTTTATTTCCATACTTTTGAATATTTGTCAGATTTTCCTCATTGGCCCTCCCATTGCTAACGTTGCAGAACTTATAAACTCAAGTGACCTGCCTATGCTTGTTTTAATAATTTTGTAGTTTTAATAAACAAATGTCAGGCCAGGTCGAATGTTTTTTTTTTTTTAAATTACTCTTTGTTTTTATACTGTATATCCTTGAGATAATGTGCATAATTTACCAGTTTGGTATTAGATTATAAATAATGTACCTTCATCAAAAATTCAAAGTAATGTATGATTATTCAGAAACTGATACTGCATACCTTACAATAAAATTAACTTATGTTGGTATAAAATCTATTAAAATTAATAATATTTGTGTTTAAAATATTAATATAATAAAGTAATGATATTTGAGTTTATACACACAAACTTATTAAATGAAAACTTTAATGTTTCTTATTCAACAAATTTCAGTTTGATTGATAAAACTACATGGTCATTGTCTATGCCGGTCAAAAATATTACAAGCCCAATTATTCTTTAGAAATAAAAAAATAGAAACGAAGTCATCCAAATATGGAGTTAACCACATACTGTGATACCAGATATTGGAGTAGGCTAAGTGAGTGGATAATTCTGCAGACCAGTAGAATTTATAATTTCTTTTACTGCTCATATGCCATCCATACTTATCTTGAATAGGCATACACAGTTTTCTGAGATCTCTAAGCTGATTAATGTAACATTACGAGGTGCCCCATGGTTTACTGGTTAGCCTAGTCAGCTCAAATCATGAGTTGTAGGTCTGATCCCAGCAAGTGTTACAGAGTTTTAGGTAGTTATCATTTTAAATTGTCTTAGTAGTAGTCCAGTGTCTGGATTGCACTGGATAATTAAAATCTTTGTTCACTATATGTAGTCAATATCTTACTTCAGGAGATATTCTATACTCTTACTTCAGGATATATTCAGATATTCTTACTTCAGGAGAGCTGCCTGCTTGTTTGATATTCTATACTGTAATAAAAGTGTATGCCTACTTACAATATAGTAAGTACTATACAAGTTAGGCAAACATCAGATGTATGATTTTAGAAATACAGAAAATTACAAAGTAATTCCTGGTTTATTAAAATTCCACTGTGTTTAAATGTGATGCCATTAATATTTAGTTTGTACTTTTTGTTATTGATTACTTAATCAGTTCAAAAAAATATATATTAGCAATTTAAATCTAATTGTTTCGCTAACTTTAGCCAAGGTACAGAATTACATATTCATACACTTATTTGTGTGCTAAAATAATTAGTATATTTACTTGAGTATGTTTTTTACTAGGTGGTAGAGTTCAGCATTGTCTCACCCGGGTCTGACGCCATAGCGTCTGTGCTTGTCACTGTCGTGTTCCGGTTTGGTGGGTGAGGTAGCCGGTTAACTTCTGCATGTGGCATTAAGACCTCGCCACAAGATAGCAACGCACCATTACCATCTTTGGTGTCTATCGGCGATGGTTGACTCTTTCCATCAGGAGACCCATCTGCCTGTTTGCTATCTTATGATATAAAAAAAAAGGTGACTCCGGTATCAATTTAACGCCTGTCCAATTATTTCGTATTCTTTCTTACCTGGAAAAAATGGTAGACCTGTAAAAAGACAATGCATGAATATAACACAACTTGTTCACTTGCGTAATCATCTAAAACACATCTACTAATTTTATAAAGCCGTGAACTTAACTTTACTACTTATTTACTTAACTAAACTTAAAGTTAATTAATATGAAACAGAAATTGATCAAGTGCGAGTTGAAGATGCACGCGAGGGATCCCATTGCACATACTCCATCAACAATTTCTCCAGTAGATCTAATTAAGATAATATCCAACTTCCTTCTATAATATTACAAGTGCAAAAGTTTATATGTTAAGATATTTGTTTCTCGATCACAAACATCTAAAAAAAATAAAAATACTTAGTATTATTTATCTTGCTACGTAAAATATTTCAAGGATTTATGAATTATACGGCCAGACAACGAGTTCGATGGTACTAAGTTATAAAGGTTCCGTTTTTGCCGATTGAATAAGGAACTCTAAAAAGATTTTTTGTTAGAATTTACTCCTTAAAACTATGTCACTCATAAATATGAACCCACGTTGTAAACTAATTTATATCCAGCATAACTGTCTGAAAGGTGTAATAAACTAAAATATTTTAAAACATGACAAATAGACGACAAAGATTTTTTTGTTTCATAGAGTATCAAACAAACAGATGACTCTCCTAATAGCAATCGTTTACAGACATACTCATAATTGCGTCGCCTAGAAATAAAATATATTAACTATGTGTTGCTATCCGCTTGGTACGGACGTAATGTGACATACATAATTTTATCGGCTACCTTATAATATGAACTGAAACACGACAGTGAGTGGGTAAGGTGTTAACACCAAACCTGGATAATGTAAATAAATGTAGATTAAAAAAAACTGTTAAGCGGTTGACCCTGCAGGCCATCCCTGAAACTTCCCACTAAATTGAGGTATTTTAAGCTCAAAGAAAAAAAAACTATACCTAAGCATAGATTTTAATGTCAAAGAGGTAAAAATCTAATGTTTGTAAAAATTACAGCATTTTAATTATGAAAAAATACAGATTTTGAATTTTTAAATGGCATTTAACACTATTTTTTAACTCTAAAAATGTTTTATCGTCCAAAAAAATATATAG
>DWBA01001783.1:0-10059 GCA_018236825.1 Apodemia zela
ATAACATTAGAGGATAAGAAATAAGGTCACGTGACCTGAAGCCACATGTTTCTCAAATATGGCGTCGCCTCCGTTCAGATTCTGGGCGACACTTTGACATTTTTTTAAACTATAAGGTAGCAAACAAGCAGATGGGACTCCTGATGGAAAAAGAAACCATCGTCTATAGGCACCAAAGATGTTAATGGTGCGTTGCTATCCGTGTAGCGGGGTGGCGATGCCACATTCATATGTACCTATATACCTCAGGCTGTCTTACTCTCCAACCTAGAACACGACAATGACAGGCATTGACGATATTGCAGCAGGAATAGTAAGGCGGTGGTACCAAATACCCGGGCGAGACGTTGCGGAACTCTACCACCTAGTAGTCACGGTGGTAGTAACACGTATAGCCAATCGGTCGCCTTTTACGACCTGCCTAGCAGATGGCAGATGGTCTATTCTTCAAAGGAGCCCGAACCAACACGGGGTTAGGTTATATAAATGATAAGTCCAAAATATAATTTTACATCATATACTTAAACGCGACCATAAATACGCTACTATTTAATCATCCTTGACATGAAACTAATGAGTTTCATAGCTATCAAATAGTGAAATTACAGTGAAAAGTTGTAGTCATAAATTCTGAGCAAGATGTAGACTGTATATAATAAATTTACGTAATTTATGGTGAAAACAATCTCAACGGGAAACAACTGTTTTTTCAATCTCAGTTGACATTTCTGAATGGGTGGTTTTACGCTAAACTCTGCGCAGTGGGCGCCACTAGCACATACAGTAAACAAACCGCTGTCACTTTAATCGTTATTCGTAAATAGATCTTTGTTGTTAATGTGAAGATTATAATATAATCACTACTACGTTTTAAGCACAGACTAGTAAAGAGAACAACGTTTTCAGTATAATAATATGGCATCCTACGGTCTATTAAAGGTGAATGATTAAAAAAAAAACTGCTTCGAGGACGTGATGCGAGTTTGAAGGGGAAAAGGATTTGGTGAAAAGGAACGTAAGAAGTTTTAGGACATTTTTTTCTTTTGGAAATGAATATCGCCCTTCATTCCTACATCCAAATACATAACACTGGTGCATTATTGCATATTATTACCGTTTTCTGAATTTTTAAACTAATCAAAGGAAGAATTTAATAATTTTTATCACACTTTAGCTGGAGCTAGGAGCTGATCCACAACTTGGTCGCAGACAAGCTGTGCCACATTATTATTGTACATTCCCCGTTGGAAAGCGCACCATAGGATGCTGTTCGCATGTAATGACCATTGTATGGTACATGGGTTTTGCGCGACATGAGCCCTCTATAAATCTGCCAGCGGAAGGATTGGAAGACATTATAGTCGCATTACAAGAGGTTTAAAATTTAATAAACTAGATTAGTATAAACATTTTTTGTGTTCTTTTTTTTCTCTTTGTGTTTTTGTTGCTTATTTTATATGTTAGCGGTAGCTGATTACGTTATAGAAAACCCTTAATATTCAATGAATTTTTACTTAACTAAACCTTTACTCTGTAATTTAATATTTAATAATACCTATATTAAATATTAATCTCAGATGACGCACCTAAATATTCACTCAAGATTCCTAGGTACTTTGAATATAAAAATATGATGTAAATCCATTTTTAATGATGGATTGATTGCTTTAAACCATCTTTTCCATTAACAAATATCGACTTTTTGAACCCCAATAAGTAATTATAGAATAACACACAGCTTTGGTGCCTTAATAATAATTGTTCAAAATGAGTTACTCTAACAATATCTAATATTATTTTTGTTTGGCCAGCACTTTTGAAAAAGGCCCAAAAATGTATGAAACCTGAATGTTCTCCTTTGTTTGATATATTTTTAAATTACGTTTCATACCTTGCGTAAACTGCAATAGCCCACAATAACAGTTCATTTAATAATTTCTTTCATTAGTTAACGGTTAACATTGATTTTTGTTAAATATGCCGAAATATAACGCTTTAAAGAAGTTAATTTTTTTTAGTATGGGACCAGCAATTAACGAAGTTATTTAATTAACGGTGTCCAACTATGCTAAATAGTGTAGTTCGACTATTTTATGCTAGTGATTAATACGATAAAATGTTAATTATTTTGTTAGATACGGCTCCTATAGATTTTTATAATATTTTAATTTTATCTGGTCCTCTTTGACAGTGCCAGATTTGCCACGTAGCAAACGCTACGGACTCCACGCATTTGGGGGCCTCCCGCGCCAAAGTTTTCTGACCATAAAAATGTATTTAATTAGATTGAAGTGTTAAAATGTTTCTTCCGATCGATGTAGCCGTAATTGTTACTACAAAAAAATAGTTACATCAAAACGTCTTACTATAATTTAAGCTTTTATCTGCTGGCTGATGTCAAATTAAATCAAAAAAAGTTTGTAACAGTTTTGTTTTATTTATTACCTTAAATTTGATAACCGAAAGAAACATTACAAGGATATGTTTTAATAGAATTTGCTACTGGTCCCGCGCTAGATTAATCCGGCACAGCTCTTTGATATGTAGAATTCAACATTTCTGATCAAAATAATCATAAATATTTACGCTATATCATTGTCAGGTTAATTATTTCCTCATTTAGCATTAGCAAGCATTATTCTATAAAAAATTTGCTGTGCCCCTAAGCCTGGTGTATTATAAGCTTTTGATGAATCGCACGGGAACAATGTATTTTTTCAGAGATAAAAATTATGTCATGTGTTAGTACACAAAGCCTAAGTGATATTTCAAACTTTAATCAATCTCTGTGCCAAACAAGCAAACGACAAATCTGCTGGGAATTCATCAGCATCTCCAACGCGGGCACTGAGGTAGAGCCCTCTAGGCACCAGGTGGTAAGAAATGCTAAGTTGCTAAATCCAAGAAGGAATCTGACGCGAATAATAAAATATTGTTAGCTCATTTACAGAAGCGCTAGATTTCGTGCAAGTAATATGTGCGGCGGAGTACGCTTGAATCTTTTGTAAATGATGAAAACGTCGTACAAAGAGCGCTGAACGATAATCTTGCTTTGTCCTAATCAATGGCTAATGTCCTAAATCCTAAGTTTATGGTATTAGGTCCCCGTTAATATTGCGTAGCTGATAGTGGTACTGAAGTAAGGCCACATACAGAATTTGTATTATATGTATTCGTAAATTATAAGTAATACAAGTTTAAATCTAGCGCCTACTGTTCCTATCTTAGCCATATGAATAGGTACGATAAGAATACGGTATCTATACAAGTTATTGGAAAACCATCTAGTTGTGCAAATGACAGTAACACGTTTTACTTTCGCTCATCGGTTATAAGCTACCAGGAGAGTAAGCAGAAGATTGAGGGGAGTAAAAACCCGTAGAAGATCATATTTACTTTGATAAGCCAAAGTAAGATATGATTTATTGATACACTACCTGAACTGGCAAAGAAATAGAGGGGATTGCAACAACTACCGCACCTACAACGCCGAATGAGCACAGCTGGCAAGGTATTTGCTATAAGGTAGTTCTTAAAATGCTAGAAATTCTTGCCGAGGGAATCTATCGCGAATCACAATGCGGGTTTCGTGCAAGAACATGTTTTCGCTTCGGCAACTACAAGAGAAATGTCATGTACATCATGTACCTCTATTTATGGCTTTCGTCGACCTAAATAAAGCCTTTGATACAGACAGCAGAGATTGCCTCCACTACGTGCTACGCATATGATACTTGGTTGTCCACCTATACTTTTATCACTGATAAAGGCTTAATTACACGGTAATAGGCAGGGCTCTATGGTTTTCGTGAAACGTCTTCTGCTTTAACATCAAGCGCGGTGTGAGACGAGGATGTGTTTCGGCGCCAAACCTCTTCGGGATATATTATAAGCTTCTCTTCGTGGCTTTCGGGAATTTCAATGTCGAAGTGCATTATACATAAGAGGAAAGACGGTAGATTCTTTAAAATTAATGTTATAGTAGTCGTATTAGTCGTAATTATTAAGTCGAAAGCAACGCATGTACCTACTGATTTTCTCGTACTCGAACTTTCATATGCGGACGCCGCTGCACTCGTTGCAAATTCGGAAAAGGAACTACAAGAGCTAGTACGAGTAGGTAACAAAATTTAACCATGCGTGTCAGCTGTTCTCAATGAGTGTAAACTAGAGGAAGTCTGTGATATTTGGCGCAGTCCAGCTGATGGCGCATAATACAGTTTTGAGTATTTTCGTAAATATATTTTTTTGAACAAGTAACGTAGGGTATTCGAATAAATCAAATTATTCGACTTTCGGCGAACCGCTTCTTACACGCTACGTAGGTATAAATTAGTAAACCGAACATCAAATTAAGAATTAAACGTATTTATAAGAAAATGTGTCATCCAGTTTCAGAAATATACCTCTTTCTCGTCACTAATCTGACGCTCGGGGAATCCCCAGTTTGTAACTACTAAAGAAAAATAATCATGATGACTCCATATATACGAGAGTCCCGTTTGATCATCTGATTTATCTATTCGCCAGAGGCCTTAAAAATGTTTGTTATTTATGTCCATACTGTATAAATTTAAAGTAATTTGAGTAAAAGCAAAAGTAAATTGTTTTTTTACTGAAGGCATTATTTACGCATATATCCCTTGCTATGTAAAAGCCAGACATTGACCAATGGCATTATTAGTATCTCTCGAAAATCTAACGCCGTTAGAAGCATCCTGTTATAGTACATCACTACAATTCGCTTAGCCTTAATGTAAACACTACTAATAAAGTTTAGTATCTTATAAGGATTATAATACTGCCGCGGTCATTATATTACGATTCGACCCAATCGGTCTCAGTTATCATAGCAACATTCTCTTCTGTCCCAGGCAAATACTCAAACTCCCATAAAGAGCTCCCATAAACCAGAGTATCCCCTTCATTTACCTCCAAATTCAACGTGTCGCAAATATCAGAACATGGAGCTCTTGGCTTCAACTGGACAAGGTTTTTGCCTTTTAACTGAGACATGATAACTAGACCTACATCAAGTTCCAAGTATTTAAATCTTTGGGTATTGTAGTTTTTGGACAGCAACAACCAATTGAAATGAGAGGGAGGGATATGTGGAGAGAGGAAATAAGGTCTAGGTGCCAGAATTCGGAAGGATTTCACAGCACGTATGTCACAGTTTTGGAAGTGCACAAACCAACTGGGTATCTCAGTGTTGGTAATTCTCGAGACTATTTCTTCTAAATCCATAGGTTGTGTACCGATCCTGATGTTAGTTAGGATACGGCACGGAACAGAGGTGCTCAAGCGTTCGTTGCTGCTGATCAGGTTGGTAAAGTTCAACTCAGATGTAGACCAGTCGTAATAGGCATCCGTGACAATGACTGGAGCTCCACGTAGTAGGTGATGCTGGAAGACCTTGTTGTAATCTGTTTCCGATACCCGAGCAATGTCCTCTGGAATTATTTTTACTCAATTAAAATATGCACAAAATAAATACTCCATCTAATCGACGGGAAGGGTACCATAATATATTAATTTAGTGTATACTAGCGGACCCGGCAGACGTTGTTCTACCTGTACCCGATCGCAGCGCCACCTATCGGATTCTATTGTGAATCTAAACCATTATCGAATCCACTTGGAATACACACACAAAATCGGTTCAGCTCTTTAGGAGGAGTTCAGTGACATACACACGCACAGAAGAAATATATATATATAAAGATTGTATGGAACTGTTCGCCTTGTAAATGCATTTTTCGGCGACTTTACGTCAGTTTGGATGAATCCTTATTTGCTTAACAAACTGGAAGAATAAGATTGTCTGCTCTTTTTCAAGCGAACAGATAGCAAACAAACTATAGCACGACGTAAGTTTTAGTAAATCCTCATTGCTCAGGCCAGCGCAGAGAGGAGCGCAGCGGATAGGATTTTATTGATGCGCTCGAAAATCAACTTTAAAGTTATCACAATAAAGTGCATACATGCTTGAACCTTACAAAAAATCCCCGCGCGTCTAGCGAAATAATAAATTAACCTTTTTTTACGATTATCATTGCTGATCGCTGGCGGATTGGAAATTCTATGCGATAAGCTTGCGGTAAGCTTATGCGAGGATAGATACACATTATCTATGAAATCTTCAGAGCCACGCCATCTGCTTGCTTACAATCGTGTGATATAAAAAAACAGTTGAAACTATAAAAAATATGGATACTTACTAACAGCTTCACAAGTTATACAGTCAGCTTGTGAAATTAGATCAGCTTCAATGTTTTGAGGAGCATTTCTCTCAATAAGGCAGCGTCTGTAGTAAAGTGGAGTCCAATCCCAAAATGGCAATACCTGTATAAGAGTTATTCTTGCAACAGCTGCAACATGCCATTGAAACGTGTCAGTCTGACTAACTGTATACCCAATAGCCAGAATCATGATCAAAACAAGGCCAATCCTGGTCCATCGCTTAATGGAAGCTTTTCGCACTGTGTTTGTTAATGGGCGACAAATAATATCCATTTCTTCGTCGCTCATACCGGCTTCCTTGCAGTATTCATAAAAAGAACGCACCTCTGAGTTTATCAACTCAAATTTTTCGCGTTGAGACATGTTTGGCGCGGATTTAATATTCATTTTATAATATACTCTACAAGACGAAACTACGATCGATAGAAATAACGTCGACGTGTATCGCTACTAACGTTTTCGTAGTTTATCAATATCATTACAAAATTCCCGCGCATGCGTTACCATTGTTGCCATATCAGACAAAGTGTGAAATTAGTGTACCATTAACAATAGATAAGCCAGGCTCTATGGATATTATAGTTATGTGTAATAATAATAATACATTTTTCTATTTTTAATTAATCTCTTCATCTACTTCGTTAGGGCGAATCATTTATGTGAACGTAGTTCGCAAAATTAAGTAACTATTTTTTGAAATACCTAAAAACTATAATAGGTATTTGACACGTCATTTGCCACGGAGCAAGACCCACGAGTCACGCTTTTTTAATGTACAATATATATTTTATATTAATTAATCGATAAATTATATTTTTATAAATCATATACCTATGGGCTTTTACATAATTGATCATTTGGAATTATATTGTCTAGAAAATATTTGTTAGGGTATCATCACGCCCGATTCTCTTGTGTGGTAGCCGGTAGGTAGAGTAAACTGAAAGTCTATAGACTTTCCGGTTCACCGCGATTCACCGATTTGTAGGTTGGCGAGATACTCATCTGATCCCCATCGCCGCATTTTACCAAACTTAATAGAGACTATCCATGAAGTACCTTCTCCAAATTTAAAATTATGAATAGGAACAATACCATAATATAGAAACTTATGTCTCTTTTATTCAACGCGGCGCTGTGAGTAAACGTCTGTCGTTGCATTAAACGTGATATAAGTTCTTATTGATCAAGTCTCTTATCGCGCATGACATATCACACGCTTTTAATCTTAAGCGGGCAGGATTCAGGAAACCAAGCAAGCCCGTAGTCCGTACTCACAAATCACGCTCTCTTTATAGGTATGTGTTGACTTATATGTCTTAATGTTCTATGTTCCCTGAATGGGAAAGAGGGCGTCCAAGATATCGTCCTGAATGGAAAGGAGGAGGGGGATCGAACTTGAGCTTTGCGTTTGATTTTGCTCGACCACACCTTGCCGATATCCTTCGTCTCATCAGCTCCTATTCGTTGCCAATTGCGATACGTTTTTATCGTACTAGCCATTTCTTAAACATGTTACTATTACTTAAAGTTTATTTCCTACCACATGCTTTTAAACTGTAGTTTTATACAAGACCCATATTAGAATTATTTATGTGCCACTTTTGAGTGATGACTAACAATAAAATAACATTCATAAAATAAAAAAATGTCTGAGGTGTCACATGTGGGACACCCGATTGGAACGAAGTTCCTTTTGTTTTGAAATAAGTATTATAGGAGGTATAATTAAATAAATTAACAATATTTCGGAGTTAAATGATAAATGAAATAAGTGAAGGAATGCTAATAAAATTGTTATCAATTTTATTAGCATTCCTTCTCTCTCTCTTTCTCTCTCTCTTTTGTCACTGTCAAGAGAGAGAGAAAGAGAGAACGAATAAGTCAAATCCTATACTCGGCCGTGACTCGGCCTGCCCCCTCTTAGAGCGCTACGCACTATAGCAAAAGTGTCGTGAGGATTTTTCATGACGCTCGCCTAGCCCCCTTAGCCAGCGTACCGTGCGAAAAATTCCATCATGCAGCGACTAGATACAAGTTGCAACTAGGTTTTCGTTGTATAACATAATATACACAGTAATTTTTGGTTCTCATTGTGTGACAGATGACCCAACAGTCAACGGCATAGATAATACATATAAATGATCAACGGATTGGAAAATAAGCAACAAGTCCAGTCCAATGCTAAAAATTATATAGCAAAAACGAATAAAAATTATTTAATTTAAACTAACTCTAAAGATACAAATTATTTCGTTGTTATTATGTTAAACACCACTTGTATTTTTTCACGGAACATTTTTCGCATAGATTATTTCCTCTGCTCCATGCCTTTTTGTTTACATTTTGTATGATAACCCCAACGAACTAGTTTTTGCTAGCCCTGCATTCACTGCATAGCCCTGATTATTATGAATTACTAGCTGACCCGACAGACGTTGTCCTGTCTTAATTATGAATATTAAATTCAAATTGGTATAACGGCATTGAACTATGGTGGTAAGTATTCTTAAATTTTCTAATTTTCCGTGCAATTTTCTTAATATTTCCTTTTACCTTCTCCTGACAACACAACAAAAAAAGAATAAGTGAAATCGGGCCAGCAAAAAAAGAATTAGTGAAATCGGTCCAGCCATTCACGCGTGATGTCGTGATCACGGAAAATTGGGATTGATTTTTATATAATACTAGCTGTACTGTACGCTGCGCGCGTTGCTACGCCAACGTGGCGCCATCTGTCGAAAATTGCTCGTACCAACTCAGAAACCATCGCGGGTTCTTGCACAACAACTTTGCTAAAGATCATCACATAATCAAATGCATAGTTTACGATTCTATAAAGGACATACAGACAAACATTCATTTTCACAATTTATTTTAACACTTTAACATTCATTTTAACACTTTATTGTAACAATTAATTTAAAATTAATTGTTACAATAAAGTTTCATTTCATTTCATTTCATATATATTAAGATAGGACTTCCATACTGCGCACATTACCGGCTGTAGTTCCAAATTGGTTTACAAGTTGTTTGTTACGGAAAAATAGAATACAGTGAGGATTTTTCACACGCCAAGCTCTCTGTGGGATGAATCTGTCAAGTGCCGACGATGGATAGAATATACTACATTTTAGAGTTCAAAAAGGTGCCATGCCATGCCATTCGAAATATCAAATCGATCATCGTTTTCGAAATCTAACAGCTATTCAAAAATTAAAACACAGCTGCCATTTTTAAAAACCTTCGATTTTTTAACTCTGTGCGCTAAAAAATCTGTACCTACTTAGGTATAGTTTTATTCTCTGCGCTTAAAATGCCTAAATTTAGCGGGAAGTTTCAGGGATGACCTACAGGCTCAACCGGCTTACAGTTTTTTTTTTAAATAATTTCCAGACTAATTTTCCATGAGCCCAAAACTCTGATAATATTTTTAAAGATTAAGGTATGACATGCTGGGTCAACCTATTTACAGATTTTTGTATGTGTCAAGTTGAGCTGAGATTGGCCAAAACGTAGTGATTGTATACTCTTTGATTGCCCATCCCTAAACCAAGTCGTAGGTCAGCGCCTGTTGCAACCGACCTTCGTCATGTTGCCTGATAGGAAGGCTGGTGGCCTTTTATTCTACAATAATTAGGTACAATAACCACTTTACAATTTTTAGGAATAGTAGAAAAAAAAGCGGGATGGTGTCGGCGAAAGAAAAATATTGGGTACTAATTTTAGTTTGCACCTTTTTTAACTTCCCGCTACGTTAGTACTAAGTATAAGGAAGTTACTGATTTTGCCCCGATTTTCGGAAATCGAGTT
>DWBA01001784.1:0-10058 GCA_018236825.1 Apodemia zela
AACACCCAAACCCAGAAATACAAACATCTATGCTCATCACACAAATGTTTGTCCCTGCCGGGAATCGAACCCGGGCCTCATTGATGCGAAGTCAGGTTCGCTAACCGCTCGACCAACGGGGCGGTCGAAATGAATATGATAAGATATAAATTCGTATCATGTGGTGAGATAATCTTACTTTCTTTGGTCATAGATCATTGAACCTATCTAACAGCTACAAAAATAGTGAACATGTGCTCAAAAATACTTTGTGAGTACCCCCTCTGTCACATGAATTTAAAAAAAGTAACCCGTTATGATAAAACTTTTACAAATTTCAGGGAAGCTTATAAACACATAAATAGGTACATTTACCAAGCTATAAAGTGAGTGCATAATATTTTTTGTATGAATTAGTATACTATAGCTAGTATAATATACTAATGTATGTGGAATCATATCTCTAGCACATGGATGGCAACTCACCTATACGAGTATGTTTAAAGCTTCCTATACGGCTAAGATTCGAGCACTGATAGTTTAATCTTAAAATCTAAAAATTAATTTGTTAGTGATCCAATATAAAACTTAATTTCTAGCTTTCCCGAGTATATTAATATACATATTTTCTATGTGTATTTTGTGTCCCTAAGAACCTCATTTAAACAGCCTAAAAATATAATTATGTTTATAGTAACCAAAATGCTCTACCGGTTCCCAATTGATGCACTAATTAACGAACAGTATTTTTTATTTTGATTTACATAAATGACTATCGTGATGAAGTGGCAAACGCACACACACATTCACAAAATTTATTGGATTTATGCCTGTTAGTTAAAATAATCGTAGAAAGATTGAACTATCGTAACTTTATAACCTCCTAAATTAACGGAAAATAACTCTCAAATCAAAATATTAGGCGATTTAGTTGGGTGATAAAATAGTAAATCGTTTTTGCTGTCGGTACAACAGGTCGGCGCTCGAAGGACGACGTGTTTGGACTTATGTACCTGCCTGGTAAATGCCTCGCTGCAGTATGGCTTATTTTAGAACTCAATTAAATAAGAATGCTACTTATTTATACACTGCTTTATTATATTTTGTTTTATGTCAGCAAAAAAACAATACCAAGCTTTGCTACGTAAGTAAAACGAAAAATGTATATTTTGTTAAGAAAATGCCATTTGTTTTAATTTTGGGATCAAAAACTAGTTAAGTTCTAATATCTATTTTTTGATAATTTAATTGAAGTTATTATGTATAATTTTGTAAAACTGTTTTATTATTTATACATAGGGGTATCCACCCCAATAATCAACTAACAAGTCTTTTTAGTGTTCGATTCATTGTAAACATAATATTTGTTGATACAAACTGTAGTAATATTGTGAAGTTAGTGTCAAAAGTCTCTAAGCCGGCAACCGGCATTTAAGTAAAAAGTTACGAGTGTTGAGGAATCAAATCAACTTCAGTGTATGGACCGTGGTGCTTGGTACTACGCACTACTAGTTTATTGTGTCTACTTCGCAAAGCAACTTAGCCTTAAGAAATTGACAAATTTCTTACACAGTAACATAAAATAACATTTGTAAAAATAAAAATAAATAAGTTTCTTTTACTAAGGAGACATTCTGCACTTACCTTAAAGTTAGGTTTAAAATGGTGTTAAAACTTTCACTTGGATGTCAAATTCAACAGTAGGTAATATACTAAATTCGTGTATCAATTCCGGTGAGATTAGATTGCAAATAAGCTTCAAACATCACCAAATGCATCTCGAATTGCTAAAGTAAATTGATTGGTGACTATGCTGTGTTGCCTGTTGCTGCCACTTACAGTATTAGGGCTCCTTGTTCGTCGATAATTCGATAAGGGCCGTCGCCATTTTCTCGCCCGACCCTACCGACGAATTATCCAATCAGTGGGGGTGATGAAAATGTGCGAGCTAAACTGATGGGGTGGCCGGCGGAGCATTCTTTTGATGACAAAATTGTATTATTGATGGAAAAAGAATATTTCAGGCAACCTATATAATATTATAGAAGAATGGACGATCTATCCGAGGCTCGCTCGGGTGTCCTTAATTTCATTAAATATAACCGCTCCGTAAGTTATAGTTATGTATATCTCTTTATATACTTAATACACAAGTCGTACTTATAAATACTCGAATTGGGATGAAAAAACGATAATCTACATGCTTTTTACTCTCGGAGACGCCAGATTAAATCCCATGTTAGAAAGTCCAGTGCACCGATATACATCGGGTCGTTGCCTGCCTTTCTTGACCTATGGGCGATAGGTCAGGTCATTTGCTAACTTTAAGAACAGATTTCCCTGATTTCCAATTAATGAGAGTGTCAAGACACCATTCACAGTTTTGGATTGATCGAATTGAAGTCTAAACTTATTTATAGTAAGTAAAAATTTTCTAGCATTTTTGGTCACTCTAATGAGTGTGATCGCCTCTGTAGTCTAGTGGTCCGGTGTCGGTTTTAATCACATGAGGTCCCGGGTTCAATTCCCGGGTCGAGCAAACCAAAAAAGGTGTTTTTCAGTTTTGTGATAAAAACAATGATGCCCGGGATTGGATAAGAGCCCGATTGGCGATACCCTTGCCAGATTATGGGACCGAATAACTTCGGCTAATTGTGGGTGCACTGGTTGTACTTCTGCCTACCCTTTCGGGGATACGGGCGTGAACATATTTTTTAGATTATTACCTTTCTAACTCTAATAAGTTCTGCAGCGTCTCGACCGGGTTGGGCTACCGCCCTACCTAGTCCTGCCGCAATAGCATCCATGCCGACTTCCGGTTTGGAGCGTAAGGTAGCTGGCGTAAGGTTTCGTGTATATAAGCAATGGTAATCTTCCATCAGTTCATCGTAGAAAAAACTACTGCACTGGTTACACTGATTGATGGGAATTGTAGAGTGTTATAATTTATTAAGTGGTCTCACAATCTATTAAAAATATAAATTATAAAATCTGTTTCATCCTAAGTAGCTACGAGTACAAAACTAAATCAACATAATATACCGAAGTGGCGTAGAATTTAATATCTGTCAACGTTATTTCTTATTGGTCTAGCTTTATTTTAATTTATGATAATTAATAGCACCATCAATTATTTTTAGTGAGTAATGGAGAAGGATATATGTTGTTATTGTTCACATAATGGAGCCAAAATTAGCTAATAATGCTTCAAGGGTCAGTAAGGTAATGTGGTAGTAAGTAGACTTCATAACTAGGGGACTTAATGGTCTATATACTGAAAATACCACATCCACGGTATAGGTAGTAAGTAAACGATTTTACAGTGCAGGCGCCTCAAATGGACCGATAATCTGGTCAAGAAAGCTGGGGCACATAGCATCCTATGACGTGTTGTTACGTAGGCTTAGAAGATTCTTAGAAAATTAACCTTACTGTGAACTCTCTCTTGTTATCTAAATGAGAGAATACTAAAAACGCTTTATTCTTTTTCCCGAGTAGGTACGGGCCCCCTTTGAAGAATAAACCATCTTCATATTTTGCCAGGCAGTTCGCAAAAGGTAAACGATTGATCAAAACGTATCACTACCGTCGTGATTACTAGGTGGTAGAGTTAGGCAACGTCTCACCCGAGTTCGGTACTACCGCCTTACCTATTCCTGCCGCAATAGCGTCAGTGCTTGTCACTGTCATATTCCAATTTAGAGGGTATTTACCCTAGCTGGTGAACTTTTGCAAGCTATGCACCATTGACATCTTTGTTGTCTATAGGCGATAGTTGTCTCTTTCCACTAGGAGAGTCATCTGCTTGTTTGCTATCTTATGATAAAATGTATGCGTGAAAACTGATTTCAAATAGAATGATTGAACTAACTTTAGCAGGATTCACAAGTTTGCCATTTGACAAAACAGACGGTGACTCCCATCGGCATATTGCTAGCTTTAACGATTATCGCTTATTATTTGCCATAACCGAGACCAACAGCTTTACTTGCTTTGTCGAGGCGCGGGCACAAGCACACTCCCAAGCTCCAGGCTATTGCTACGTTTTTTAGACAGAAAACACTCAGTAACATTTTACACAACCCGGCACCGTACCTGGAACCATATGATCTGAGCTAAATGCGCTAAAGATAGATCCATGAAGGTGTATACGATAGCTATTACGTTCCTATATTTTAGACGTAAACATAAGAAAGTGCCGATGTAAAGGTCTTCAAATCTTCAAAAAGAACAAAGTAAAAGTGTAACACAACAACCTCTCAGAAAACCCGGTTAAGTTGAACAGTGAAGCCTCAGCAGTATACGAGAGGAGCCAGGCCCCCCTTTCGCGTTCCTCAAGCACGCCCCCTTCCCTTGGCGAAGCAACATCAATTGCGCATAATTTCTTTCATCCAATTTCATTTAAATCTGATTCAAAAGCAAATTTTGAACAATGCTCTATTAAAGTTAGTCATATATTGAAAAATTACATAAGTATTTTTGAACAACTTTTGAATAGGAGTATTTTATTTCTTGCGCGTCAGAGAGAATGTGGACTCACAGTTTTATTTAACCTTGCGAAATTAAAAAGAAAAAATTAAAAATAATGTAATAACAAAAGCATTACTTTTTCTATGTTTATAACTTGTAAGTAACATCAAAGTTTGTACCGATTTCAGTATTACATTTTAATTTATATCATATAGTGTGATTGCCTCAATAAATATATAAAGCTTTGCAAGTCTTGCGGTATCTGTAGCTTGCGAATAGGTTTAGTTATTAGATATTAGGTTTATTTTCAAACAAAAATATTATGTCTATTTTTTTGGAGCCTTATTCAAAGGAACTCCAAGACAAATATGAAAAAACCTTAACAAATTTAATAAATTTTTATAAAATTGTTTAAGGCTATGCAACTGAAAGATTTAACCTTTGTATTTAAGTGTTATTTATCAACCTGAGTAATATATAACCCTAAAACCGCCTATATAGATTACATAGAATAAATAAAACCGTTGAGCACTTTCAAAGAATGATTATAAAGCTGTGCACATAGGGAGAGCGCACATAATGTGTTTGAGAGCACATAGTCCTCGCGGAGGCTGCGAGCGGCACATTATGTGGGCCACATAACGATGGTGCTCCGCGGGTGTTGGCGGCCGGTCCTTTCACGGCGGTGCTCGTTACTCGGCCGGGTGGGCGGTGCCGCGCGTTTGCCAACAAACAGGATTTCTTTGCGAAAAACTATGTACTCTTGTATGGCGAAACATTCGTACATGCGTTATTACCGTCCAAGGTAAATACTAAACGAGGTAAAAAAATATTAAGGTGCATTTCCATCGCCCAGCAATGTATCGTATGGCATGCGATTAACATATTTATTTTATTTTTAATTCTCTTACAAGGTAGGTATTACGTATCATCAGACATTGGCAAAATGTGTTTACTTTATTATACAAATGCGAATATTTGCATACGCTTATACGCATTTGTGTATTTATTTTTCGTTACATACAGTCATTCTTGTATGATAAATGGAAGTGCAGCAGTCATACCATTTTAACGTAAAGACACTTTCGTCTACTTGGAGATAGGACTGTTCGGCTAACCTCTGATGCCACCGTTAGCACAGAGCTTGTTAATAACCCTAATTGTTTAACAACAGCAAGCCGAGTACCTTATCCCATTAATCAATCATCGATAGTGATGATAAGATCTTGGATTTTCCTGGAACAATTTCATATTAAAATGTTTAATTAATGACAACCCCTTTGCTTCACTTTTGTCTGAACTAAAAGAATTATATTTTTTACATTATAAGATAGCAAGCAAGCTAATGGTTCGGCTGATGGAAAGAGACAGACATCGCCTATAGACACCAAAGATGTTAATGGTGCGTTGCTATCCTTGTGGCGGGAACTTCATGCCCCATGCGAGTTTACGGGCTATCCTTCTCTTATAACCGGAGCACGACAGTGGTAAGCACTGGCGATATTGCGGCAGGAATAGGTAAGCTAAACTTTCCCGCTAAGAGTATGCAGATCCAGTTCAGTTTCATAACGTTTCAAGAGAATTGGGATTCTTTCATTGAGCTCGTGTGTAAGTATCGAGCTTTTTCATATAATATATCTGGACATTTTTTAATGGGTCGAAACTGGTTTGTGGTCTACCCTTAGGTTTTCAGCTGTGTCGTAAATACTAATATGCCAATCTTGCTCTACTTTTATTAAAAGACATTAACTTTAGCTGTATCAGGTCGGCCAGATAGAGCTTTATCTTTGACATCGAAATTCCTGGACTGAAATCGCTTAAAACAGTTTTGTGCTACTCTACTGACACTGCGTTTGTCCATAAACGTAACAAATGTTTTTTTTGCGGCTTGTGTCAAATTTTTCCCTTTTTAAGGTACCGTACTTCAACAGGAAAAAACGGAACCCTTATAGCAGGACTTCCCAACCAGTGGTGCGCTCATAGGGAAAAACATCTAGGGGGGCGGTACACTTGCATTTTCAAAAGAAAAGACCATTTTATACGTAATTAATAAAACTGGAAAAACTTTTTCAGAAACCTATTATATAAAAAAAAGGGACCGAGTCTTTCAGCGAACGGAGTACTAGGTGGTTGTTTGAATCATTTGGGTCTACATCTTTCCTCTTGCACATGCCCGTCATGGTTTTCAAATGTTCTGTTCCAGCCAGGAGCGCAGCTGGTGTTTTTGTCCAAGTACCATGATGTCTAAGGGCAGGCATCTCTGATCATTATAAGAAGAACTGTCTGTAGTTATCCTTTGCTATAAATGCGGTCGCCATTCTGCCTGTTGAATAGAATACGACCGGGGAAAGATATCACCCCAAACAGCTAGGACAAAGCCCTTCCATTAAAAATATATAATTACAGCGTTTCCATTCAGTATGCAAGAAAAACTCGACGATGTAAATGAAAACGTCGCTCGCGTCTCCCCGGGGACGCTTCCCATATCACTTGATAGTGCATTTTATATGTTTACATCCGCATTCCGCACAAAACGCTCATTACGAAATGCATTTGCTAACGAACGAGATGAATTGCGCCTCGCGATGTATATAACGCGTAGGCGAGGAGCCGCGGAATAGGCCGCCTTATATACTCACCACTTTACAGTTTACATAAATCTTACATTTACACGTTTTATTAACCTAATGTAGTTTACATACGTCTGGAATATTAATCTTTCTGTATTATTACATAGTCTGTAAATATGACTTTTTTTAGCAAAATTGTTTGTGACTATAAGGCGGGTTATCAAAAAATTAGAATTAGGCGGGTGATCAATTAATTCAATGAATATTATATTTTGTTATATGCAGAATTACTGATGAATGTATCGAAATATGTTAGATTAGTACCCATCACGTTACCTATTCTAGCCACTGTGATGTCTGTGATAGTTATTGTCTCGTTCCGGCTTGGAGAAACTTGCGCATGTAGCTTTGTATCTCAACCATACAGCTAGGCACCACTGACATCGTTGCCATCCATCGACAGAGGTTGCGTTTCATCAGGAGAACTCTCTGTTTGTTTACTATCGTATAATAAAAATGAGATTAATGCAGAACTCACATGACCTCATAGTAATAATAAAAGCCCACGCAAAGATCATTTTTGTGATGGTACAATAAACGAATAATAATAAAAGCCCCCATAAAGATAATTTTTGTTATTGTACAAAAATACTGCCCTTAAGACAAAATTCTATCCTGACACTTTAAACAACTGTCAAAAATTATACACTCGTTTAACATTAAATTTCTTAAATTGTATTGGTCATTCCTGTAACGCGTGAAATTAGTTTTTTTAACTATTGTAATGTAAAAACGTAAAAAAGGCGGTCTCTTCGCCTATATAGCTGCGAAATGTCCGGGCTATGGGTACGGCTGGCAGCTTTGTCTATAGGTAACGACGCTGTTCCGCCCAGTAACGACGCCCGTAATGACTCCCCCGTCATCCCCGACAATGACATTATAGTGAGTAGTTTTCATAGCTTGAGGTAGGGGCTGTTTTTCAATATTCTTTAGTGGAGAGGGATGGTACATTTTGTGAATCGCTTAGGTATATTTTAATGATAAAAGCATTGTTTGTTTTTTCTTATTTTGCAATACATTAATTGTTATAGTAGTTTATGAAAAATAATGTACTTTGTGTCGTGTTATATCTACATGCCAATGTGTAACAGGACATAATTTAGTTGTTTATTATATCTATCCGGTGTATATTACTTGCAATGAAGCAAAGAAATGCAAGTTGGTGCATAAACTACACGATGTATAAATTGCAATTACACAAGTTTGTTGCATGTGCAGAAAGGAAGGCAAATTTTGTTTGGTTTATTGCAAATTTTTCAGTTGCTTTTTTCATTCAACTTGTACAGGATACCATACAAATTTTGGCGAGAAAATATATAAAATTAGGTCATTGTTGAAACTGTTCGTTAAGACTTGTTCTATGGTTTTGCAATTCAGTTTGAAAAGTTTATGTATTGGGTTGGGTCTTCTCAATTGTCCTCGGTTATCCTAGGGCTGTGATCGTATATTTTGTTGTTACGTCTTCTTAAAAACCAAAATTTAAAAAAAAATTACAAGACTAAAATTTTAGATTTTTACATTCAAGTTATTTTTATAGGCACCTAAGTACTTTTGGCTGGTCAGTTGTTTTTAGTAATTGTTAGATTGAAAACGATAAAAAACTTCCTAACAACTAATTTACGCAAATGTTTCTTTAGCGAACAAATTGAACGAAGCATAAAAGTAAATTTTATTCAAGTGATGAAAGTTACGGCAATCTATTCAGCATATGGGGTAAATAGAAAAATCAGCAAAGTTATTCCCTACACCCCAGCAGATTTGATCAGCGCCCGCATAATGGAGCGGCCCGAGGAAAGTGTTGAATATGATAAACGCAACGTGTATGCAAATGCTGTAATGGTCCAATTTCCACATGTATAAGTCGCTTTTATGAGCTGACAACTTTTCATCTTCCTCGTAATGTATTGTAATGTTATTTATCAAAGTTTCTTGCTTGAAATATGCTCGTAAACAACATTTTTGTTTGTGTTCGTCTTTTAAATATAAAACTTCTGTTTACATATTCATGCTTACATACATAAAAAATGATTGTAAAAGTATCAACTCACAGAGCTGATAGAATTATTTAAGCTTAAAATATTTAGGCCCGTTACCGATCGCATCGTACTATTTAGTAAAGTAAAGTATATTCTCGCCCGTATCCCCGAAGTGGTATGCAGAGGTACAACTAGTGCACCCACGATTAGCCGAATATACTTAGTCTCACAATGTGATAGGTGGCAAGCCTATCGCCAACCGGGCACTTTTTCAATCCTGGAGAACGTTGTTTTTATCAGCAAACTCATACTATTTTAACAAGTATTTAAATAGCTTGGTGCAAGCAGACCATACTGTAAATAAGTTAAACAAAACTATGTTTTTTTTATTCAAAGCAATCTAGTTTTTTTACTTGAAGAAAAACAGTGTGTAAAGAGTGGCAGATGAACATAGTTCGATTAAATTAGTTAATGTGACATTTTGGACAAATTATTCCATATATAACTCGACCATTCAAAATGTAAATTAATGTGCTAGTACATTATAGAAAGATAATTTTCTCCTTGATAGATATTTCTGAAACTGCAATTAATGGATACAAACTGGAAGATTTTTTTCACGTGACTGCAACGGATGGACATTTTTCTTGTTGACATGGAAAATTACTGAATGTTATCTAATGTGTAACATCTCAAAACAATAAATGAATGAACATCTTTACATAAGAGGAATAAACAAAATAAAATTGTTTAATTTTATAGACTAGATATATTTTATACTTTCAACACTGAATATCGTCGGCACTTGGTAAAACTACATGTTAATGTGTATTTTAATGAGGTAAAAACACTTGTTACTGTTTTACAATAGTTTTATTTATCGGTACCAACCGGTTTCGCGTTTTAACGCATCGTCAGGGTTACCCGTACCGTTAAAACGCGAAACCGGTTGGTATCAATAAATAAAACTATTGTAAAACAGTACAAGTGTTTTTACCTCATT
>DWBA01001785.1:0-10057 GCA_018236825.1 Apodemia zela
AGAACAACGTCTATGGATAAAACTGAAAAATTAAGATTTATTTTTTTCTACGTATTTTTCCAGGATAAAAAGTATCCCATTTTATGCCCAGGATAATAAGGTATAAATATACCAAGTTTCATCGAAATCGAACCGTTAGTTTTCACGTGATGCCTGAACATACAGACAGACAGGAAGACAGACAGACAGACAGACAAAAATTTTTTTAATCCCATATTTGGGTTTGGTATCGATCCAGTAACACCCCTGCTATTTATTTTTTCAATATTTTTAATGTACAGAATTGACCCTTCTACAGATTTATTATATGTATTGATATGCATTGTTTCAGGATTCACAAAACCTCTAATCACACAGCGAGCAGCGGCGAAAAGCTAGGAAAAAACAAGACGGTTAAAGTTCATTAACCTTTAACGTGAGGTCAATAAAATATGGTGTCGAAATATAACATTACATGTAATATTGCAGTTATTGTAGACTGAGAAGATCTTCTATTTCAGAAGTAATATAGATTTATTGAAAGCTTGAACAAAATAAATCTGTGTAAAGTCTGCCGCGGTGTATCACACTTGGCACAAGTTAAAAGCAAGTAGACTTAAGTGTGACTATTTATAAACTACTGAATAAAATAAAGCCGTCCGCAGGACAGTGAGTGATCTACAAATAACAATACAGAGTTTATAACCTTTGCAATGACTTGTAAAATACACTATTTTGTTATTTTAAATAAATAAATATCATTACGCTGTCTCTTTTGCGGGTTAGATATAATATACCGGACATTAATAGATGTTAAGGTTTACCACAATTCATTATACGAGTATTATCCGCTAGTTAAGTGGGTGGTGAAACGCATCGCCAATTTTGTCAACTTTATCTGCTTCTTATCTATCTACTTGTTATCTGCGATCGGGTCCAAGAGTTTTACGTGCCTTAGCGAGGAATAGAAATGTTAAAACATCAGCTTCCACTAAGGCTACTAAGATTTTACTAGAAAGAAATAACCAACCACTTTTTGCCTGACCCAGGATCCTATCATCCAAGGCGAACAAATTAGTTGACTTCAGAACACAAACAAGAAATTTAGATCATTAGGTCCCAGGTTCGATTTCCAGGTCGGGTAAAAGTATTGTTGAGGTTTTAACAGAATTATCTTAGTAGTAGCTAGTAATTTGTGGTGGTGTGTTAATACTCCGCGTCTTGACGAACCACATAAAGCTATCGCATAGTAAGGATGGATGTTCTCAGGACGGTAAAGTGTAACGTTGGAGATCCTCACTCAGTTCGCTAGCCGGCAAACCAATGGTAAACTGTTCTACCCGACACTGAAGGAAACCAACGTGATAACATTTTTTTCAAACAACCTGCGTCTTTAAGCAATGGTTCCCTTTTTTAATCAGGACAATTATATGCTTGTTTGCTATCGTATGATGTAAAAAGAATACCTGGAATAGAACCTAGCATGTCATGATCTTGAGCTGAATAGGCTAACCGACTTGGTAATCAATGTAATACTAAATATATATCAGTAAACCCGAACATTAATTATATCTGATATTATGAAAAGAAATGAAATTAAACTTTGATTGTCTCTATACAACGAGGGACAATTAGTCTGCTCAAGTTTTCTTTAAGATTTTGGAACTGATATAATTTAATGATTAAAGGTAACCCGACCTATTGATCTGAGCAGCAGATCAATAAGTCCCGGGTTCATTCTCCGGGTCGGGAAAAAGTGTTATTAAGATTTCTTGTGTTTCGGCTGAGCACGTCAAGCAGGTCCAGGTCGTATTCTTTCAATCGATATATTTTTTTTAAATCAACCCCAAAGGGGCTAATTAGAAGATGAAAGTTTGTATGAATAGCTAACTTGACGACATGTTAATCTACTCACTGTCGAAGCTCTGCTAGTTTTTAATAAAGATAAGGGAAGATCGTTGTAAACATACAAAAAAGGTGTACCAACCCAGTCAAGGAATGACAAATACTATTTTCTAAATAAACCATCTGAAAATACATCAGCATTTATAACGGGCGATATAGACGAAATATTAGTTAATTAGTGTGTTCATGACCCCATAAATGCTATAATACAATCAACATGTTACACATGACCGCTATATCAACTCAGCAGTCAACTTTTCAAGTTGATTCCAAACAATACAAGACTGTATATTTACTTATACTCGAAGTGTTTATGAAATGAACTTACAGTTTCTATATTCGCTACTTGGATGAAATGAAAAGCACGAAAATCAAAATTGCAGAAGCTTTCGCTTTCATTCGATGAAACAGCGACAAAACAATCACACCGCCACACTAAAGCACTGCTCTACGAAACTTTTCAGAATCACTCTGAATATTCAAACATTTGGTATTCAATAACCGTATGCTACCTAATTTTTATTTTAAATAACATTATACTTAAACGAGAATTTTATATTTTAACTAATAAAAATCACTATAAGTATTTGCATTCGTGTGGATTTCGTAAACTAAATAAACAGTCCATGAATAAAACGCTAAGTACACGTTTGTCGCGACCACGCGCGAGACTCTACTAAAGAGTAAAGTTGGTGAATCGGTCCGGGTGAACGGAACTGAGTTAGTGCATGCGCTTCTACAGTTCGTCTGTATTGATGCATGTGTGTGAGTGGCGCTTTGTATTATTGTTGTCGAAACCATGAAGTGCGTTCACAAGGAGCAATTTCGTTTGATTAAAATTTCTTTCGGTTTAATATGGCTCTCTTTGTTTAGTACTAAAAGCTCTGTATGGTGTGTGCGAGAAAATGAAATCATACTTCGTAATTCAGTGTTGATTTAGAAAATTAGCAAATACCGTATCATTTAATTAAACCTTTGAAATCGATCAATTTATTTAATAAATAATATTTTATTCATATTTACTTATTTATTGGCCGATGACACAGTAAGTATTCGTATATTAATATTTATTTAATAGTACCTAACTGCTTTTCACAATTTTTTGTGAGATATAGATAGAAATACATACTTACCTGAAAAATATAAAGTTATATCCTCCCATTATAGGTATTAGGTAAAAGCTTAAGAATTCTTTACAAACGGCCTATACAATTATTTTTATGTCTGGCAGTTATCAGCGTCATCGTTCTAGTGTAACGATGATTGATTCAAACGCATGAGGCCCTGTATTATAATCCTTGGCTAGTTCTAATAAGTATCTTCTTATTAGCGTTTTTGATTTTTACGAAATATTTCTATAAATTTTTAATGCTTAAAAAACATAACTTGCCAGTAGCTTAATATGTGTATGATAGGCTTACTACCGATAATAATACAGTTGCATAGCTCGGGATATGTCTACCTGCCGTTTTGAGCATAAGATGATATGACATTCTATTTGATATTATAATAGCAGCAGTAGAACTACTGTTATAAAATATATTATAATAGCAGTATAGGTCAACTATAAATCAGCATTAACAGTAGATCAAAATCAACTTTGTAAATTTGTTCTTTATTCTTTCGACTGAACAAAATTGGCTTTCAAAAATACTTCTAAAGCACTGTCTAGACTTAAGTAACGTGCTGAGCTTAAATTCACACACAGTTTAGATAAAGCTTTACTTCATAATGCAAGATAAAACTTTTCGGAGAAAAATCTTTAGGTACAAATTGATTATGTAAAATGAACTTAAATTATTAAACACTTTTCTTTCATGAATGTAGTTAAATTTTTTAGATGAATAATAATTTATTAATATTTGTCTAAAATTTTATTACAAATCTCGTATATTATTAGCCGATACCCTTAAGCAAGTGGCATTACCACCTCGCCACATGCTCAGCAATGCACGATTAACATCTAAGGCGTCTATAGCCGATGGATGTTTCTTCTACTTGTTTGCTATTTTATAACATATAAAAAAGCTATGTGCTTTTGTGACTTTTATTTAATAGGTATTGCCTGACATGAGAATAAAAACAGCAAAGCCCGCAGTTATTTATGCCACGTTGCTATTCATGGGGCGGGGTGGTTAGGCCAAATTAATAAGTTTACCGGCTACCTTACCCTAGAAACCGGAACACGAGAATGACAAGCATTGATGCTATAATATATATATTGAATACTGTAAGTAAAACTATTTGCCGGTGAATTTTTGATACGTTTATTGCATCATTGATTATACCCGGGTAGGGAATTCAACACTGGGATACTGGGATCCCGAAACAGAGGGATTCGAGATACTGGGTATGAGACTTATCCTGTTCGCAAATTGAACGGGATCCCGCGCAGGATTGGTGGGATAAAAGAAAAGCAAAAACTATGGGGAATTTCATGCGTATTTGTACCCAACTCAGCAATACGCCGCCTTAAATTAACTATCACAACTGCCAATGTCACTTAAAAACTAACCCAACCTTCACCAATTTTAAATATTTTGGTACAATCCCATCGAGACCAGGTTTTTTTATATCGTAGAATATCAAGCTGATGGATCTCCTGACAGAAATAGATAACCATCGCGTTCAACGCTCCATTGCGTTGCTATCCGTGTGACAGGGATGGATGGCAATTGCATAAGGAATTGGATACTTTCCATCGTCAGCATTTGGTGAAACTACATTTTAAAATAATACAAACTAGCTGCCCACCCCGGCTTAACACGAATTACATTATAAAAACTTTCTCATACGATTTTTAAATATTTTCTTTCATACAAATTTTCATACAAATTAAATTACAGACATTGCAGAACTCTTTTACCTAGTCAGTAGTCAAGAAGTGGCATATTAGCCTTTTTGCGCCTTTTACGAGATGGCTAACAGTAAGGTAGTTGATCTATTATTCGAAAGCTGTCCGGATCTTAAGGTTTTTATAAGGAAAGGAATACTAAAACTGTTTTGATTCAAGTGGACTAAAGGCGCATAAATTCAGTTCGTCTGTAACGCCTTAAAGAACGCTGATGATTTTATGGTAAGTCAGGAGCCGCTTAGCAGATGAAAGCATAAATTATAATAAAATTTTCTGACTGGCTTGCATTTCCTAAGCCCGGGCCCTCGTACATACATATTATACGTGTGTCTAAAACACTTCATTAGTAGGCGATATATTGAAATAAAACATTTGAAAAACATTGTATGTTTATGTGTTTTTTAACTTTTTATCATGACGTTAAAAAAAACAAATGTATAAACGTGGGCTTGTCTAGCTGTTGCATAATAAAATACTTTTACACCCTCATTACTTGTTTTGTAATTATATTACCTATTATATAGAAATGTTAAACTCTATAGCATTACGAATCTCAAGAATTTTACTTCTTTACAATCTCTTTGAATTACATTTGGAATACAGGACCTGTATGCTCCAACTTAACTAATTTTTCCCAGTATCATAGGATAACAGTTCTCCTGATGTCCACAGATTATAAGTCATAATTATTTCTCCCGGTATAACCTTTATTCCTGAAATTAACCCAGACGAGACATTGTAGAAATCTACCACCAAGTAGTTAAATTGATATTCTCCCCTACCACATACGGCGTCATTCCACCCTGCCACATGGATAGCAACCTCTTTAGTGCCTATAAGCCATATCTTTCTATCTGCTTGCTTACTAACCTATAAAATAAGCATCTTCACACTCGTATCCCCGAAGAGATAGGCAGAAGTACAAGTGCATCCACGATTTGCCGAAGATACTCGGTCCCACAATGTGATAGGTGGCTAGCCTATCGCTAACCGGGCACTTTTCCAATCCCGGGCAATCTTGTTTTTTCATCAGAAAACTGAAAAAACACATTTTTTCAATTGCCTGACCCGGGAATCGAACCCGAGACCTCATGTAGTCAACTCCGACACCGGACCACTAGACCACAGAGGCGATTTATATTATTTATTTTTATTCTGAACCTATATAAAAATGTAACATTTCAATTAACACACGTCGTTTTAAACGAAACAATAACGTGAATAAACCTCCAAGATAAAGCCATTGTTATGCAGTGGCGGATATTCTACAGGTTTTGTATGTATTTTTAAGATCTGCTATTTGATTTAAATCTCATTATTCTCTGATTATACAGTTGTAAGATAACTTCCTATTTTGTTTACACAATTTTTGCTTTGTAATTTATAGTCTCCATAGTAGGCACTTATTGAAGTTCCTTCACAATGACTATTTAAAATAAAATCACTTGTAATGTTTTATGGCTTACGAGGATACACTGTTTTTTCCGAGTTAGTTCGGGCTCCTTTTGAAGAATAAACTGTTTGCATTTTTGACAAGCAGTTCGTTAGAGGCAAACGAATGACCAAATGTGTTGCTATCATTGTGACTACTAGGTGGTAGAGTTCCGCAAAGTCTCATTTGGGTTTGGATACACTGCTTTATATATTCCTTCTGCTATTGCAGAAGGAATCACTCTTGTTACTGTCGTGTTTCAGTTTGGAAGGTAAGTTAGCTGGTAAACACATGCATGTGGAATTAACACCCCGCATCACGGATAACAACGTTTCATTAAGATCTTCGGTGTCTATAGGCGATTGTTACCTCTTTCAATTAGGGGAGCCATCTGCTTGTTAGCTATCTTATGATATCAAAAAAATAATATGCATATTTTTTTTATTGAAATAAGCCACTAGTGACTAGTTTTACATTTTACTGTATCATCAGGAGTCGATAAGGCTATGCTAAGACTGTCGGCATTTTTTGTAGGTTATAATGTAAAAATGGACTTGGACTGTTTCACAAAAATAATGATAATATAGTTATAGCCTTAAAGAGGCCGTAAAAGCGAAACTGGTTGGCGATATAAACCAAATACAAAGCGTTTTGTGAAACAGCACAAGTGCAGCCGTGCCGATACGAAAAAGTATAAAATATATTTTTTGTTGGGTTGTCAACTACACCATATCGATAGATACTAATAAAAAAAATCTTTTCAAGACTAAGCGGAGCCATTTATGAAATGCATAGTGTTTCTAGCGATGAGCCAGTATTGACATTGCTGGACTTTACGTTAGTCTTCATTCTGGACGTTGGTCGAGGTAGCTGGTAAACTTATGCTAGTGGCAGTAGGTCTTTATTGTTCATAGGCAATGGTTTTCTTTATCCATCAGGAGAGCCATCACCTTTTGTTATCCTATGACATAAAAATATCTGTTGCATGGTTAGCTAAATTAGGGTCTAGTTAGGTATATTAAATTAAAAATGTGGTACTGTGCCACTAGTCATAATATACGTAGGTACATGTATACTATTATATGTATATCTTGTTTAGTTCAGTGAAATTTAAAAGAGATTTTATTATTTAGTCTATAGTCGAATTTCAACCACAAGGCGGTCGCTAGTATAGGTATATAAACGTACAAATACGCCTCGGAATTGTTGTTCAAGCATATTGACTTTTGCCTACTCTTAAATATATTTATTTTTAAATAAATATATTTGATATAAGTATTAAAAAAATGGCAGTAAAAAGTAAATTAATTTATTAAAAAAGTTAGTCATTTAATAATTCATTTATAAAAGAGTTCGACTTTTTAAGGTAACAAATAAACTTCTCTTAACATACTAAGTAGATATTTTTTCGTATAAGAAACTGAAATCGAAAATAAAATAATTTCCCTGGAATATTATTAATTGATATTGAGAGTTATATGGAATCGTATACTTTTGTGATCAACGTGACCTCCAATGAGGAAGAAAAAAGAAACAGCCACCGTCTTTGTCGAGAAAATTGCAATAATAGAAATATATGAATAATACGTAATGATTTCGAAGGTTCATCAACAGTAATTAGGTTTTAATAAAACTGATAAATAAGTTCGTTATAAATTGGAAGTTAATTGATAAAAAGTCGGTTGAATCGTTTAGGTTTCGAGGCAAGAGGCTGCGCTGCCCCGCTGGCCGCACCTCGAACACTTTAATGATGACTTTTTGTTGCCACGCGGTACACGTATCACGCGGCCAGCGGTTGATATTAACAACCTCCTCTTTTAAAACAAATTCATTCACATTCCTTATTTTACACAGCAACTGAATCATGATTGATGTAATTTTGATACTGTATATTTATATTGAATTTACAAAGCCCATCTAAGGATCTGATTTTATGTTAATTATGAATATAAAACATATTTTAGTAAAAATAAAAGAACAGGTTAATTGATAAAAGAAGATTTATTTCATAAAATTAGCCATAAAAATAATATTTTACTAAAATATTCCTAAGAATCCGTATTCTTTTGAAAGAAACATTAGCGTGAGTACATTAATGCTGGGTTCCTATAATTAATCAACGCCCCGTCAGTCGTAATAGTAACCATTAGCAATCAATTTAATAATGACGAGGCGTTTCACAAGTTTTTTGGAGTTTGACATTTACAGGACCAGTTTTAGCTTACGCCTCGTAGGTAATATTACTACTTGTAACTAAAACGAGTCGTTTTAGAGATATACTAACCGAGAATTAGCAGAAAACAGCTCGACGCGACGGTATCGTAATTGAAAGCCTGGTTGTTGCTAACCTTAAATCATGCTCCGATTAAACGTCATTGAAACAAAAAAATTCATTTCATCATCGAATGATCAGTAATATTCTACATCATTTGCACAATATAATAGTTATTTCATTATAATATACTAGCTGCAACGTGCAGCCCGCTGCATTATAAAAGCTTTTGGTGAATTCTGCGGGAACGACAAATTTTTTTGGGATAATGTGTTAATAATCTACCTGTGCGCTAAATTTCATCCAAATCCTTTCAGTGGTTTTGGCGTGATTGAGTAACAAACACCTATCCATCCATCCATACATCCAAACATCCAAACTTTCGCATTTGTAATATTAATATAGATATAGATACAAATTGCCCCATACTATTGTTTTATTTTATCAAATAATGTTGCTAATTTAAAAAATGTACTATAATTAATCGCAGTAAAACTGCATCAACCGACTTCTCATTTCCTGTATTTTCGGAACTCCACCACAAATCTTCATTAAATTATAATGGGACCACTTCGGAAGTATAGACTTTCAAATAAAAAAATATTTTCGTAAATCCGTCCACAAATGCCGGAGTAATCGCTTTACACATAAAAAAATAAAAAGAACATACAGCCGAATTGATAAACTCCTCCTTTTGGGAAATCGGTTGAAAATATTGATAGGTGTAACATTCTAGTTGACATGACTAAAACTTCTTCCCGCGTTTTCTTGAAATTTGGGCTGTTGTTGAGGGCGACAGACTATATATACCCCCCGCTTGCCCTTGCCCGCTACAGCCTTATTTTATTGCCTCGCACTCGTTGCGGCGAGCCCATGAGATGAGCTTACCAACGGTTGGAATACTCGCCCCAATCATTATATAATGTAATTACTTGGCCGATAAACAACTTTTTTGGGAATTACAACAGAGGCATTTTTTAGTTCTCTCCTTCAATTTAATTCGAAATTAAAGTCACTCGGGTTATTTTCAGTTCATGCTTAGTTTTTTACATTTTTTTTCAAAATTCGAGTTATGATAATACATCGGAGAGGTGACGACATCAATTATGTCTTACACTAGGATTAAGAGCGTTACACAAGGAGAAGAAAATATAAAATACTAGTTTTTACCCGCGACTTCGTCCGCGTGTTAGAAGTATTTTTAATTTTAGATTTAAGATAAAGTTTTACCCGCATAGTTCCCGTTCCCGTGGAATTTCCAGGATAAAAACTATGCTATGTCCTTTCTCGGGTCTCAATCTCTCTTTGTACAAAATTTCATCCAAATCGGTTAAGTGGTTTAAGCGTGAAGAAGAGACAGACAGACAGAGTTACTTTCGCATTTATAATATTAGTAGGGATATATTATCCTAGAGCATTTTTCAGACTATCGCTCACCATAGAAATCCTAGAACCATCACACACGACGAAGTTATTATATATTTTATCTTTAGTAGGTACTTAAGATACCGAGCGATGCGACAAAAATATGGAAATATATATTTCATATCTTACTATATTTACTTAAGATACGTATCTTATTATAATAAATGAACAGGTTTTTTGATATTATGAT
>DWBA01001786.1:0-10056 GCA_018236825.1 Apodemia zela
CAAATGTATGGAGTTGCACTCACAGTTCGCAGTGCAAAGCGCGACTCGTCATATCCAATGACGGCTTGAAAACTATGCTGCGGATGTGCTTGGATCACTTACACGAACCTCCACAATTTGTTATTCAAGACGGTTTTATTTTTCGCAGCGGGTTCAAGAAGGAACAGAATATTCTCTTTAAAAATTATAATAATTATAACGCTCATAGTAGTCTTAAGTAGAACGCATAGAAGTAGGTTCATGCAAACATGTCAAGTAATAAATATTAAATTCAATATCTAAACCTTACGAAATGCGAAATGTAATCATAATTTTGCATTTTATAACAATAACAGGTTTAACGGAAAATGTTTGTTCCAAATGTTGTGAATTGTGTTTTGTTTATATAATATGCATGCTATATAAACAGTATATACATATATAACAGTATAATACAGCTCTTTCGATGAACATAATCGAGGGTTAATAACTGGGTGACAAAGATATACTGACACATGCCTAAATTTACTGGCTACTTTACCCTCCACACTAAAATTGACATGCGCTGACGCTATTGTGAGTAGAATAAGTAAGCATATTATACTTAGAAACGGGTGAGAAATTACAGAATTCTACCGTCTACTATTGTTTATAGTTTCTTCACAATTAGGTACTATTATATACATATAGTGTGTACGATATTTTAGTTAATAATATAGTACGAAAAATATTATCACTCGTACAACTGTTGCACTTTTTGTGTTCACTGTGAATGAAACGCACGAGAAAACATACGTAACGCACTATGGGGATTGCTAACAGTCTAAAATGCAATGACTAAAAGTCAACTTTCTGTGACTGTCAAGCCAAAGCGTAAAGTAATATAACTTTACATGAACGAATAAATTATTATTACAAATTTGTACTATTGTATCATGTTTTTCCTAAGTATCCATGGTTTTAACAAAAATTTTAAAATTCACTGTCTGTAAATAATTGCAAATTTCAATAATCGCAAAATATGATTACAATTTTTGTTGCAACGAAAAAAACTCGTACAACAGATTACAAAAGGTAATAAATTACACACAAAGCAAATTTCCTACCCACATCATATCAGATACAGTTTTATAGGAATTGTTATATTAAATTCATTGGGGAAAAAATGTTCGAATAAAACAAAAAATCTGCGAAAACCGAAGTAAATCGTATGAATCTAAAAATATATTTTTTAAATTAACTATTTAGTAATTAGTATTAATTTTGTTACTAGTATATTCTACATTCTTTGTCGTCGGCACTACTACTAGGTATAAAAGTTTCTTTCACATACGTATACGTGGAAGTACCATATCTGTAAACAGAATATTGAACAGAATTAAAGTATACGCTAAATGCTGTAATTTAAAGCCATCGATATATGTAGCCAATAAAAAAATGTTAAAATAGGAATCAAAAACAGTCAGTCATAGATTTTATATAGAACCACCACTACAAGCCGAAGTAATGTTTTATTAATTGATTTCTAATGTCATGGTTGTGGGCTTTTGTTAAAAACGGTATCGACGGTATTTTGATTAATAATAAAGATATAATTAAGAAAATAATGCTCATGTTATTTCACCTACAACCTTTTAACTCAGTTTGTTATAGACAAACTTGTTTAGCCAAAGTTTGATTTTCAATACATAATACCGAGTTTCAAAACTTTAGTAACAATTATTATTAAATATTGTCATAAGCTTAGATTTTGATATTTTCTGAATATATATTTTAATTATAATATGTTAAAGGTCTACAGTTAGCTTGGTCAATTCTTAATCAAAAATATTTGTTTCTAGTTACTTGGGTAAAAAAACCAACGGGAAAGTTTTTGGCTATCGTCAATGGTTACACATTCTACTGTCACAAGAAATTAAGTAAAACAAATGTATGGAGTTGCACTCACAGTTCGCAGTGCAAAGCGCGACTCGTCATATCCAATGACGGCTTGAAAACTATGGTACGGATGTGCTTGGATCACATACACGAACCTCCACAATTTGTTATTCAAGACGGTTTTATTTTTCGCAGCGGGTTTAAGACTGAGCGGAATATTCTCTTCAAATATTATAATAATTATAACGCATATAATAGTCTTAAGTAAGCGCATAGAATTAGGTTTATGCAAAGATTTCATTGTCAAGCAATAAATATTAGATACGATGTTAAAATCCAACAAAACAAAAAAAAATGATGTGTTGTTTTTATTTTTTTATATAGCACTTTAGATATAAATAGATAATGGTGGGTTGGTAACCGCGTGGCAAAGATGTTACGGCATATGCTTTAATTTACTACTCCACCTTTCAAACAAACACGACAATGTTAATCACTGGCGCTATAGTGACAGGAATACTTAGTAACAGACGAGATATTATAGACCTCTACCGCCTACTATTGTATCTGATATCTACGTAATTATATTATAATATTTTACCTAAGTATCCGTTGTTTTCTAAATTAATAATTAAATAATAATTATTGAAAAATTATTTATAAATTTTGTAATATAAAAACCACAGATAAAAACAAACAATGGTATGTTTTCTTTTTTGTACTCAAGAGCGAACAAATTTCGTAATTTAGTAGATTATGAAATATTTAATGAAATAGATGAAATAGCTATATATAGCAAACTTCCTGTCCACGTCAAACCAGATACAGTTTAATGGGAAGGGTTATTGTTGTATATCTATTGATAAATAAATGTTTGATTAAAACAAAAAAACTCTACAAACCGAAACAAATGGTGTGTAAATTCTCTATCTAACAATGTTTAATATAGCGTGTAAGGGACGGTCTACCGAAAGTCGAGACCATGGATTTGGATCATGAACCTGAAATGGAAACCGTTGGAAATTTTTGTGGAAAATTATTCATTTAACTTATTTTGTATAATTTAATTTATTCTAATACTCAACAGTGCTTAGTCTAAAAATAGTTAAATTTAAGGAAGTACACTACACAAAAAAAGCAATGTATTACGCGCCACGTACCACGCTATATGAACGGCTCGAGAGTTCCGCGGGATACGAGTCCGAGCAATATACGCTTTACTAATACTAATACGCTAAAAATAATAAAATATTGCATTTCCCACAAAAAATGAATTGCCATTGTGACTAGAACGTAAATTGGCATGCTTTCTTAAATTTTCGGTACACCGTCCCTTCCACGCTGTATAACTTTATGTTATGCTAAAGTCCTTTCCATACTAAGCAATAGAAGTGTCACATCTGTAAACAGAGTACTTAGCAGAATTAAATGTAGACATTAATATTGTGATTTAAAGCCATAGATAGATGTAGCTAATATAAGTGCGTTTTAGTTTTTGTAATTTGCCAAAATATGTATCAAAATCATACTAATTTAGAGTACCTTCATGAAGATTTTATATTTTACCATCGAAACAAACTGAAGTAATATTTTACTGATTATTCTGAAACTGAAGTAATATTAGTCTGATCGAATTTCAAGGTTGAGGGCTTTTGTAAAATACGGTATTAATCATATTTTGACTCTATAAATAAAGTGATGACTTAGAAAATAAGGCTTATATTATTTCTCCTACAACCTTTTAGTAAATATATTTCTGAAATTTATATTGGCCCGTCAGTGCCACTATATATAAAGTATCAACACGCCCGGTTCCCTTGCGAGGTAGGCAGAGTAAACCGAATGTCTATAGACTTTCTGGTTCACAACGATTCACCAACTGAGTTAGGTCGAGATGAGTGGGTATCACCTTTGCCGCATTTTACCGACCTAATAACGATTATCGACAACTAATAATATTAAGTTTTATTGGAAACAATTTCTTGACTGAGTTATGTGTGCCCAATTTATCGATATATTGGTTATGTTGTACCTCTGCCTGCTTCTTTAAGGATATGAACATGAGATAGAGTACTTTGATAGGAGATTAAATTATTGTATGATTGTCAAAAATATTTTAATATAGAAATTTATATATATGATAAGAATATTTTAAGATAGAAAACAAGTAGATAGCTCACCTGATGGAAAGAGATAACCATCGCTAATAGAATTAAAGCGTTGCCTTCCGTGTGGCGTGAATGCATAGGTGTATGGGCTCCCTTAAACGCCAAGCCGGAATATGACGCAATTACGACAGTAAACGCTGAGGCAAACGACAATGATGCGGAACTTACCTAGTAGTCACGATGGCAGTGACATGTTAAGCCAAATCTTTTACTTTTTACGAATTGCTTGGCACAATGGCAGATGGAGTGTCCTTTAAAGAGGGCGCGGACCAACACGGAGAAAGTGTATTCCAATTATAATACCAGATGATCAACTTTTTCTATGGTAATAATGACAGACGAAAATGTCTGTGAATTTTTAATAGCACCATGATTTATGGGGAAGTTTTAGGAGTGTTAGTGAAAATCTCAAACGTGATTATTCTTTGTTTATTTAGTCAACCTCCTTTAATAATTATAATGCATATCTAAAAAATAAAACAAATTTAAAAATAGCCCAAATATTCATCGACTACTTCAATCAAGCAGAGACCTGAACGATGGAAGCTAGTGGTAATAAAAAACAATAATATTGTGATTGTTTTAGATAATGGAGAAGCAATAATGATCCCGACGAAAAGTGGCAAGAAATTCCTGTTAATGTTAGACGGCTATACGTACTCTCAGATCAACTACACACAGCACTGGTTCTGTTCCTCGAAGATGCAGGGTTGTGGGGCGAGAGTGCGCAGGGTTAACGACGGACAATTTCTCAAAATTAATACCAATCACACTCATCCGCCACCCAGATATGTGGTTAAAGATGGACATTATTTTAAAGTGTAAAGTTTGATGTTTTACGAAAACACTAGATAAACTTTTTAAGAAGTATCTGTTTGCGTAATATGCGAGTAGCGTAATATTTTCTACAAAAGTTTTTGGAGTGTTATTTTTTATTTTCAGTCAAACTATCATAAAATTGAGGTGCTTGGAAATTTTAAACTTATCCAAAAAAACTCTGACATTATTATTAAGAACTAACTTAGTAAAAACATAAAAACGTGGACTGTGTTTGCACAAAACTATAGGGTATGTGTGTTAGAATCTCATTAATTTACCTATAGGTATACTAACAAAATATTGGGTGTTATATGTTTATACAAAGTTAGTGTTTTGTAGTAACCTACCATGTAAGCGCTTTTTAATCCAAAAGAGGCATGTAAATTGGTTGTTAATATAATATGATAATATCCGTTCCGCGGCCCTTTTTAAAAATATGCCATCTGCCTTTCTGTCAGTCAGTTAGTAAAAAGCAAATTCTATCACTACCATCGTGTCTACTAGGTGGTATAGTTCTGCAGCGTCTTGCCTGAGTTTGATACCCCTTACGTATTCTCGTTTTGAGCAACGCACTACCAACTATGGTGTCCATAATAGGCAATAGAGCTATCTGCGTGTTTGAGGTTCTTAAAAAAAAATTATTGTATTAATAACTCCGTACGTAGTAGTGTTCTGCAATACCTCGTCCGCGTTTGTTAATATCGCGTTACAATAACGTCGGTATTTGTTGCTGTCGTGGTCCGGTTTACCGGGTAAAGGTAAAATGTTTGACTTTATGTCGTAAATTGGTTAGTATAATCACAGAATACATAATAGTGCAGTTACAGAAGTTTCACTTTGAAAAGTCGCTTAAAGAAAAGAGGACTCTTGCTACGATACGATTAAGTTCAATTCAGATCGCGCAGCGCTTGATCACCTACGGTTATATATATATAGAAGTTGCGTCTCTTTCTTTCGCGTAACTCTTATACTATCTAATGAAATCAGGATTGTCTCATTTTAGAAAATAATTTAAATCTAAACTTTTTCTAGTACTCTACTTTAGTGAAGAAATTACTTAACACTACGTAGAACTATATATTTATAATATTGTTACAATATGGTACTATAGACTAGGAGCTTGCTGGGTGATTTTCACTAAAACACAGTAATGTATTATTATGTGTCCAGATTCTAAGATATTCAATCCAATACCTATTATGTCGGAAAGGTTATCTAAGGTTATCGGTCATCGCGATGTAAAAATAGTGCCAATCATAGTATGTCGATCATCGGTATCCGACTAACGCCTTAAAAATTTGGACCGCAATCCTTGTTTAAACAGTTAAATACTGCACAGTATCTTTTTGTCTTTTTAGGATTCTGTACCTCAAAATGAAAAAACGGAACCCTCATAGGATCACTTTGTTGTCCGTCTGTCAGTCTCTCAAGACCCTTTTTCTCAGCAACGCGTAGAGATATCAAGTTGAAATTTATATCAAAACTCGAGTCTACGGCTCAGCTGTGAAAAATTTAAACTTGTGAGTCTACGTGATCAAAAGATATGACCATTTATGTCGTATATTTGAAGTTTCTTTGCGATTTCAAAAGGGAATCAAAACTTATAGGGTACTTCCCGTTGACCTAGAATTATGAAATTACAGCACATGTAAAGGAAAAAATCCGTAAACCGGAAATTTTTACTCGTAGTTACATCACAAAAAACCGATCAAAAGATATGACCGTTTATTACAATTATGTGTAGCTAAAGTTACTTACAAGTTTATTCGGAACCCTCGGTATGCGAGTCCAACTCGCCCTTGACCGGTTTTTTTAATTCATTTTTAAAACAATGTGATGAAGAAAACTCACGTGTACGTCACTCACTGATCGCGCGTGAGGCCCTGCTGATTGGCCCGCTCGAGAGGGCCGCCGCACGTACTTGCATTTTTGATACCTACACGGGGAGTGGGACAGGTCTGGCATAATTACAATATGTTTCTTTCAAACGATTTCTGTGCACTACAGTTCGAACTTTTGAAATTGTATTTGAACTTTTAAAAAATTTGTTATAATATGTTCTTATCTATATTTTGATTTTGAAATATATGTTTTTCTATTTTGTATATTGTATTTTTTTAGACAATTAAGTTGACAATATTGTTTGGAATGTTGTATTAGATATTCATAATTAGAAAACTGTCAATTAAGGAAAGGAGTTGATACTCGTACCTTACATTTTTATCAGTCGCAGTTGAATGTTTCTTATACTACAGACTATATTATAATAGTTACTATCGTAACTTATACCCCACCAAAGTAGTGTCGAGTTTCTTTATTCATAACGAAATAGTATGGCAGTGATAGTGTTTATTTTGTGACTGATATAAGTAATTAATGTTGGGACTATTTTATAGCCCTTATGTTGTCTATACTCAATCTCGTTAACTTGCTAAATTGTAAGGCAGACATATTTTTCGATCTTAATAGGTAAGAATGATCTTTCTCAGGAAGCTTTAAGTTACTAAACAAGTTACGTTACTCTTTTAAGCCAATATCTTTACAATATTTTTAAAGTATGATGGATTCGGTTAGATTCGAGCATGCTATAGAAAAATCTGTTTTTGTAACGTTAATAAGTTTCATATTATAGTATTATCTTCTGTCATTAGTTGCATTACAAAATATGTGAACTTTATTACTTACAAATTACGTTTGTTTTTCTTAGATCTGACCAAATATCACCGTTCCCTTTCTACTTAAAAGGATAAAAATTGGAAAATTATAAGATAAATAAGAAAAAACAATCAATTGATAACGTATGCTGTGATTTATTTTAACCAGTTATTAATTAAGGACGATATTTCAGACGTGCAGTTTATCCCTACGGAAAAGGGGAAGTATATTTTGGTGCTAAAAGGTTTTACATATTCGCAAGTGGGCGGCAGGTTCTTCTACTGCTCTTCCAAGCACATGGGTTGTAGGGCGAGAGTTCGCCTTATATCGGGAAAGCTGGTCGCCTCGGGTGATGGTCATAACCATGCACCTCCCTCACACGCGCGGTATGGAAATGGAGCATTCATCCAGTTACGACCGAGATCACAAACTCTTCCCAATCTCCCCCCTGTTTCCAGTGCTATTCTCCCTTCTCCCATTACATCTCCTCGAGCCGCTTCCTTGGCTCTCCACGCTCTCAATTTCACACGTGCCCTGCCCAAAACAGATCTCTGGCCAACGATAGCAGATGAGAAGAAGGATTAGTGGTTATGGTATCCCATTGTTTTGATATATTTTGTACATTTATAACAAAAACTGATATTATTTTTACTATATATTAGTTGTTTAACAATACGTTCTGTTATATATTGTGACTTAAAAGTGCGTTTACATTAGACTGAATTCGATAGAGAGATTTCGTCTTTTCCAGTTAATGAGATGTTCCAAAGTTCAACTTGGATGTTATACAGTTAAACTTGGATGGCAGCTAATATGCAACTCTGAATTTAACATAATAGCAAAAGCCCTTATATTTACAGAATGTAGTTAAAGCAGTTTTTTTGATAAATAATTTTGAGTTAGCTGTGGAATAATGTAGTGTTTTTGATCGCACGGGCGTTAGTTACGCTGTTTCCATACTAGGTTGAATATTTACAACTTTTTGTTTGAGTATAGAGCAGTGGTTCTTAATCGGTGGTTTGCGGACAACTGTGGTCTTTGTAGCTTCAAAGTAATCACCGGTATTGGTGATTTATAAATAGCCATAGAACAAACCTTTATTCATTTACTAAACGAGTATATTACTTGCAAACAGGAGGTGGTCAAGATAGATTTATTGTAAATTAGTGGGTCCATCATCCCTAAAAGGTTAAGAACCACTGGTATAGAGGATCTAATTAAAGCAGTGTCACTTCCTACTTACACGGTAATTGGCTGGCGGATTTACGAATATCGATTATAAATAAATACGACCTTAAACCCCAACAGCAGGAATATACTTATGTTTTGTTTTTATTTCGTTATAACATAGACATTATTAGCAAGTAATTAATACCTATGAAGTAAGGTCTCTATGGTCTAGTGGTCCGGTGTCGGATTGACCACATGAGGTCCCGGGTTCGATTCCCGGGTCGGCCAATTCAAAAATGTGTTTTTTAGTTTTCTGATAAAAACAAAGTTGACCGGGATTGGAAAAGTGCCCGGTTGGCGATAGGCTTGCTACCTATCACATTATGGGACTAAGTATCTTCGACTACTTGTGGGTGCACTGGTTGTACCTCTGTCTACCTCTTCGGTGATACGGGCGTGAAGACACTTTTTAATTAATACCTGCCAAGTTTGTCCGTAAGCACGTATGGAGTGACGCTACTTAGTATGATATTCTCTAACTTAGTCATAGCACTTGAATGAGAGAGAAATCGTTTTTGTATGCTGACTGTAGTGCTACACTGATAATCTTGAATTCTAATTATGTGTGAAGAAAGGCGGCATTCAATCTTTTTACGGTTTTGTTCCCAATGAGACCTATTCATCTGTTTATCACAGGACTGTACCTTTTGAATGTAGGTAGACGTGTGTCATTTTCAATTATCTAAAACAACAATATTGAAATTGAAATTAGTCAAGAATTCGATAAACAGTACGACCACGGTTATTCCTAGACAATTATTAATTTATCAAGTTGTCAATTTGCTATGTAAAAGTATCTCGTTTTATAATGATGATATTTATTAAAAGCAGGTAGGCGTTTTTTTGTATTAATAAATACCTAGCCAATTTATATTTAAATTAAAATCAGTCAAATTTTCTAGTTAATCGTTAGTCTAGACATCTAAGAATATCACGAGAATTAAACTACTATGTGTGATTTTCTGGCTAGCTCAATGGTAAGTTGGTAGATAATGCTTTATGCATTAACATTGCCATTAAAATAAATTAAAAATCGTACATGTATTTTATAAAAATAAAGAGAAAAAGAAATGTCACCAGTTTATAAGTATCCATAAATTAACAAAACAATTTAAAGTTTAGCTTTCACGCTTATTATACACTAACTTCTCCCGCTAGTAGAGTAACATGTCCTTAATATAAGGAATTTTATACAATCTTTCACCCCTATTCTAGCCCATTAGTGGTCGTTTTTTTTACGTAAGTAACGTTAAAAAGTAGCCTATGTTTGACCCTGGGTCTTCAACTATCTCTTTGCCAAATTGGTACAGAGACTTCGCCGTAAAAG
>DWBA01001787.1:0-10056 GCA_018236825.1 Apodemia zela
TCCGCATTATTGTGATGGGCAACTTTCTTCCTACTTGGTTCCCGTAAGGCGGTATGGTAATGCCACATGCATAAGTTAACTTATTATTACCTAAGACTAAGCTGGGCTTAATTGCAAGCTTAGGTCAAACACTGCTATAAATATATGTGCAATATTCTTGCAAATAAATATATTTCATTTAATTTTTCATTTCATTTCATATATAGAAGCTCTTCCATCATAGAAGATTTATGTATATTATATGAGTTACAGCCTATTGTGTGATTAAAGCTTTTTGGTAATCTTATGGGGTACACTTTTCCGCTATATAAATATAATTAATAAAATTGCATTTGTTAAGTCTGAACATTGACAAATTTCTTCCAATTTCATGTGTGATTTAGTATCATCCAAATTTTCACATTAATAATATTAAGGATATGTGTAGATGTGGTCGACACAAATTATATTCACCAGCATTCCACATATTTTTTCTTTGTTTGTAGCCTCATATAGCATTAACAATTAAACTATTGATTTTTGTTCGTAAAATATATGTCTCATAAAATCTATACTAATATATCTTAGTAAAAAAATATACTTAAAATTTTTATCTCTTTAATTTTCAGCCCTCAAACTTTCGCAAGTCGATATTTACACACGACGCCTGCGGGAAAGAACCAGAAGAAAAAGACTAGTTAGAGATTACCAATTAGTATCAGTATTTTTTAATAATCAGAGAAACAAGTCAAGAACCCTTGGAAAACTTGCCAAAGAGAAAAAGTGAGTAATATCTGTAATCTATGCTTAGTCTAATGACTTCCTAATTTAAAATTACATGAATAACTGCTAGGTTGATCAATCTTTCCTTTCCGATGTTCCGCGTGTTGGTGTGGGGCCTTCTTTGGAGAATAGGCCATCTGCCATTCTACCAGTAAGTTCGTAAAAGGCGAACGATTGGCTGTTCTTGTGACTACCATCATGTCTACTAGGAGGTTGAGTTACGCAATGTCTCACCTCTATGGGGTATATGGCACCACGGCCTTTCTTATTTCTACTGCAATAGCATCAATGCTTGTCATTGACTTGTTCCAGTTTGGAGGGTAAGGTAACCCATAGACTTATTGCATGTGGCATTATCATCCCGTCACATGGATACCAATGAATCATTAACATCTTTGGTGTCTGTAGGTGTGATAGTTTCTCTTTCCTTGAGGAAAGCTATCTGCTTGATTGCCATCTAATAACTACTTCTTACCAAACTTCATCAAAATCTGTGTTTTGTTCTGGAAGCGTAAAAAGAAGGCATACTTTTGTTTTAATAATGTTAGTATGGATTTGGAAGTGCGCTTTGCATGTAAGTTTGACTTTTAACTTCAAGTGTAAAATTAAAATAAGGACAAGTATGTTCACCATCGCTTCTGTGGTCTAGTGTTCCGGTATCGGAGTTAATCACATGAGGTCTCGGGTTCGATTCCCGGGTCGGCCAATTAAAAAGATGTATTTTTTCAGTTTTCTGATAAAATCAACATTGCTTGGGATTGGAAAAATGCCCGGTTGGCGGTAGCCTAGCTACCTATCACATTGTGGGACCGGGTATGTTCGGCTAATCCTGGGTGCACTGTACCTCTGCCTATCTCGTCGGGGATACTGGTGTGAGGATATGTTTTTTTATATTCATAATAATCTGTCACCTTAACAGTCGTAGTTAGTCCAGATTCCTGGATGGGATTATGTCATAAGGTATTTTTTTATATAAAAAATCTAGTAGCACAGGTTCAGGCGGTGGTGATTAGAGATATTTATTGTAAATAAAATGGGAAAGTCGTTAAAAGGTGTCAAATTATCATTCATTTCGTCAGTCAATAATTGCTGAATGTTGGTAAATCTGTATCCCTATTCATGGAATAAAACTTCGATTGAATCTAAAAGTTTTTTGCTCTTTTACACATAAACACGATACGTCATCAACGTAACGTCGTACTATGACGCGGCATAATGTGTAATAGCTTTAAATGCTTCGATTCGATTGAAGTTTTCGGTCGTCGTGGTCGTAAATTGACGCTTGGTTCACTCTGTCTACTCCTTAAGAGAACTGGTGTGACGATATTTATCTTTGTGTTCAGAGAGTTCACCGAGCGGTTACGATGGACGGCCCAGTTCTACGGTCGCGTTGAGCAAGCGAACGTGGTGGGTACGTTGTGGCGCGAGCGCGAGCTGCGCGTGCGGCTGGCGGAGCTGCACCGGTACCGGCTGGCGGGGGTCACGCGGCTGGAGGAGTGCGCGCACTACGAGCAGCACGCCGCGCACCGCAAGCACCCGCACCACTCGCACCACCTCGATGTGAGTAGGACGCGCGACACCCACCCATATGCTATGTTATTGTCCCAATATAACTGTAGTGGCCTAAAGCTAGGCTGGGATGGCTGGTCCTGGTTTTCGGGTACCTGGCTGATCAGTCACATTATTATAATATTATTATGTAGGTCTCTGGCATAAGCTGTGACCCTCACATTTCCGTGGGATATACAATCTCACTACTATGATGATGATGATGATCCGGGGACCTCTTTTTGAAGGATAGATCAACTGATTTACTGCTAGACATTTCTTAAAAGAATAAGCATGGCGAATATGTGTCACTTACCTCATGACTATTCACTAGGTGGCACAGCTCTGTAACGTCTCGATTGGGATTGGGGTTGCTTGTTTCTAACAATTTTAGTAAATACAAACATGAAGCATTTACCATTTGTTGATAGTTGATTCCAACTAGAAAAGAGCGAGCGAAGGCCACAGGTGTCACTATAATCGTGACTACTAATTTCGGCAACATATCTGGATTAGATCATTGTTTTATAACATTTTTAACCATATTAGCTATTTGCTTGTTAGCTGTTTGAACTAAAAAGAGTTGGTTAACTCTTATTTAAAACTGACTAGCTCAAACTCAGTTGCATGGAAGCTACTAATTTTGTTGTTTACTAATATGAAACTGTATGAAGTTTATTGCTTTGCATGGTGCAAGTTTTATAAACCATATTCCGTTCCCCTGGCCGCGGCCATAGTATCTTGTTTTGAGTTTGATTCCGTATAACGACTGTTTTCGCCAGGGCAGCAGTGGGTGCCAGGACACCAATCAGACAAAAGAACAAACGCAGAACAGCACGCCGCAGCAAAGAAAAAGGTAATTTATACTATCCAATTAAAATGTTTTTAATTTTACAGGCTATCGGATTTAGAAATTTAAAAATGTCCTGTTGGTAAGATGGATCATGATCTCTATAAATATATATTTTAAATATCAACAGTTAAATAAAAAGTACCTATATTTTGTTTGCATCACAGACCACACAAATACTAAAAGACACGGTGTTGCACGTATAACCTGTAGCTCATATGAGCAAAAGTATGTAACTGTCAAATGCTTGTAGTTATATCGTTAATAATAGAAACATTCCATATATTATGCTATTTCAGTGTTTCGTAAGCTTTTGATAGACATGGACCACTTTCAGTACTTCAAAATTACCACGGACCCCAGTTGAAAAATTTATGTGGGAAAATAAAACAGTCTATTCAAAAATTTTCTCATATGTACAATCCTACTTTGATACCAAATTAAATTTTTATCTGATAGGTGTTAATGAGAAGGATTCCGTCGTTTGTATTTTTATTATGAACAAATGTAAATACATATTAAATTTTAATAAAAATGTTTATAGTCAACTGAGTAGTTGCGGACCCCGAGTTTTTATATCATGGACCCCACTTTAAAAACCCTGTGGTATTTTATCGTGCCAATTAAGAAGCCAAGGCTTAATAAATACCCATGGAGTGATTTTATTTCATCGGTAAGTATTATAACTCTGTATTTCTGGTGTAAATGTAAGCGACACTGACAACCTAAGAAATTGCCTTGAAAGACATATCCATTTTAATTTGTGGTGTGCTCACTAGATTTCTAATGATAATGCTTTTATGCAAAACCACTTAAATTTGGTAGATATTATGTCAATTATGACCGAGCTAAAACTACTTTTGGTTTAAAGATGTATAACACTATAGTTATTCTAATTTGTGTTTGAGTCCAGACTTGTATGTGACGACCAACATATTGCTATGTTCGTATGAATTTCTGCTGTTTTTCGCCTGGATAAAAAAAAAACTATCCTATCCTTTAAGTTGGACCAAACAATAGATATCTACAAAATTTCGTTGAAATCGGTTTAGTGGCTTCGAAGATTAACTCAAACGAACATCGTGACATGGGATTTTTATATATAAAGATTTGATTGAATGTGTCCGACAGAGACGGAGAAGGGGGCTCAAATTCCACCAGCCCAAAGTGCACACGGGACGGAAGTACCGCATGTGGATGCTCCAGAAAGAGCTCATGCAGCGCCGGATGCTCGAAGCATCTGCTGAATAATACAGAAATGCAGGTACGTCACATTGCACTGCTCTGTTTAGTAACTAGTAACAATCGTATCAATCACGTTAAGAGAAACACAAGCGTGTTTCTTTTTCTTAGATACATATTAATGTTAAAATGCACTTGTACTCTCAACCGGTTTTACTTTTTAAAGCATTTTTAGGACGTAATAAATATTTGTGTCTGCGTGTGCGCGTGTGCGTGCGAGCGTGCGTGTGCGAGTGCGCGTGTGTTTGTGCGTGTGTGTGTATGTGTTGGTAAAAATATTTATTTGTGAAAAAAATTAATGTACAAAACAATTTTTTTTAAATATTGATTAGGAAGTTACGAAAAGTATTTAAATGATAGAATCGTTATGTGAATGTGAGTGTTGCAAGTTATTTCATATAAAGGTTTTATATGGAAAAAATTGACACCACCTTCTGTTCTTATACATTGTTTTTCGGCTCTAAAGATTTGTATTAATTCGATAGAGTTTCCCCAAATAGGAATTCTAAACTGTAATATGTTAAAATATATTGAAGGAGGGTGTTCAGTACTTGAGTTGGATACCGAATATGTAAAAAATTAGATAATTTAATTTTGACCTAATTATGCAGTAAAATGTTTCTGTGTGGACACAAGAGCATAGAAATCGAAGTTCATTGTTTACAAACAACGTTTTGCCGAACTTGTGACTTGATACCGCTATCGCTCGCGCCGTGACCATACGTTTAGAATATGACTACATTAATTTCGTTGAATTTTACTGTGCGGTTAAGCACTATGCTCTTTTTATTATATTTTAATTGATTGCATAATGCATATGACCATTAACTGTCGTGTTCTTTAATATGTGATTCAGTCTTTTAAACTTCACGTATCAAAACGTCAATCGAGTTTACATATTATGCTGCGTCGTAGCACGACGCGACGTTGTATCATGTTTATGTGGTGTAAGCGCTCTTAGCGTTTCGATTCCAATGACGTTTTGTTATATGAATTGGAGGGGCTGTATATGTATATACATTATTATCGATAAAATCAAGAGTGTTTGAGATTTGGCACATTGTGATTGTGACACATTGGCTGCAGTTGTGCACCGCGCTGAGCTTGCCCACGGCTCAGTACGTGACTCTGAAGGGCGTGTTGTTGCGGCGCGGGGGAGTGGGCGGGGGCGGGGGCGGGGGGGACGGCGACGCGGACGCGGCCGTGCGCCGGTACCTGCGCGCCGCGGGCTGGCTGCGCCACTAGCACTAGCCACCACCCGCCTCTACCACACACATACTCAGTACAATTCAAATCAGTTTGCCGCTTCGTATTCCACTGGTGCGCCCGTTTATATAACATTAAAGATTGCAGTGTCGGTACTAATATACCAGAGTGTTAAAGTGAATCTAATTGCAGACTACAAACATTCAGTATTAATTCCAGACTCACTTTCTGAGTGAAAATTGATATCTTATCGATTTATAATTCCTCAATCGAACTATGTCGATTTATAATTGCTCAATCAAACAGATTCTCATTGGAAGTTGACACGAAAAATCTTATAAGCCTGTATTAAATGTAAACATTGACTGGTTTGTTTCTTGTAACGTAAAATAGATAATAATAATGGGTGTGTTCCTGACAACTGTCGGACTTAAGATGTCTACCAAACTTACTTAGACACCTTAGACCTGTCACGTTAATTAAAATTTTATTCTGAGCATCTGGCTTTAGACACTTTCTATCTTTAACCTATAGAAAAAGTATAAGAATTATACAATGGCGCCTTGAATTACAAAGTAAAATAGCGACATTAGAATATGTATTAATATCTATAGAGTCCTGGTAGAATATTACTTTAGCCAGAAAGGCAAATATCTTTGCTCATCACACAAGTGCTTGTGCCTATCGGGTATCGAACCTGAGTCATATTGATTGCTTAGTTGGGTCGCTAACCACTCGACTAACGGGTAGCAGCCGAAACAGACAATCGAAGCTTGTCTGTTTCGGCTGCTCGGTTTTTGTCTAGTCTCCAGATCTGTTTTTATCCCTGGAATATTCTGAATGATTGTAGTCTGAATGTATAATAATGAAGTCCCGCGGTACTTGCTTCAGATGTATAAGCTGATCTGTATAAATATATTCGTAACATTGTATCGATCATTACTTAACACTAGAAACAGAATAGACATTCCAAATATTACACAAGTATAAATGTATTTAACACAGTGCCTTTTGTTATAGTATATAGTCTTGAAGATGAAACCATTTTTCCCATCCTCTTAACTCTCACTGTAATATTCCCTAATGAAAAGAGATGATGATTCCGTACAACCTTTTCATTGTGTATACTAATTAATACCTTTTTCCTCTCTTCTCTGAAGTCTACAAATTTGGTAATTGCCAAAGTACAGTTAATCTTTATTTCCTTTTAAAGGTAATATTTTTCCTTAATTTATGAATGATTGATATGTAGTTTTACTGATTACATAATATCTTATATCTAATCAGTAAAACTACTAGGAGTAGGATATGTTACAGATAATAATGTATAGATCTAGTTGTTATTTAATGATCGAAATCTAGCTAGGTTAATTTTACTAGTTGTACGGTTCGCAAAGGTTTTGTTATCGGAGATATTTTTGGCGACTGTACGAATTTGCTAGAATTATTAAATTTAAGAAAGGTTACTCGTCTTGTAAATGGTTAACAATGACCAAAGACCTGATGATGAAAACCATGACTGCAATTACATGGTCAAAGAAAAAAAATTGTCTCCGCATTATGTAAATAATATGTAAAAGGTATTATAATAGTTGTTAAATAATTGTATTGTTATATATAAAAATAATTTACATGCATATGTAGTAGTCAAGACATAAATTAGATTACTCAAAAACTTCATCTTTTACCAGAAACTAACTGGTGTCATCAACTTTATAAGTAAACTTTTTGGTTTATAAAGACTCACCCTGATGAAGGACCTCATATAGGTCCGAAACTAGTCAGAACCTACACCGATTAAACGTGAGTGTAGCCGTTTTTAATAATAATTAGCTATTGTGACTTTTCAAAGATATTGCTGTTAATTTTTCTCCAACTTTGTTCTCCTTAAGTAAGAACAAGAACACACTTATAATACTGGCAACCATTGCTACTGAGTTTTGGGTGTGTGAATTTTCGGGTAAATTAAGTACAGTTATCGGGCATGGTTCTTGAACGCTCGCCTAAGGAGTAGGGAACGCTTTGCGCACGGCAAAATACACCGTATTACGGACGTTATACTATTCACTTCTGCGAAACTCAAGGTCAAGCACTCAAGAAACGTGCCGATAACTATTCTACATAAACCTGGAGCTACATACGAAACGGAGAAACGTAAGCACTCTATCTCATTCTCTGAGGTCTTACCTTCTCTTTCATACACCAATAAATCTTAACATGATCATCCTACATAGAAAGAGAAGGTATTACCTCAAAAGGTGACAGCAATGTTTGAAAGTTTGATTTCAAATAGATATTAAAGTGAACCAGAACCTCCAGACTTAGTACAAATTCATGATCGTGTGTATGACAATAAAAGATTCGTGTATGAATTTTGACTGTCATGATACTTTTCTATGTTTTTGCTCAGTAAAACCCGAGTCAATACATAATTCGAAACTAGAAATATTTCTTAAATCATTTTTTTATTAACAAGCATGTCCTACTAGGCGATAGTGGACTAATTTAGAATAAGGATATCTCGTATGGTGAAGCTACATTATCGTGCGAAGATTCGTGGCGCGTTGTCACGATAAAACTGGATTGTACCACGGCAAACTAAGCAGCCACATATACTCGACAATAGTCTATCTCCCTTCAACTTGCGATGCGAACAAATGCAAAAGCGAGATGAACTTAGTCGCGGTAGAAAATTGACAGAAGCCCCAAGAATCGCAATACAACGAACTAGTTTGCCACATATATCGTGATAACGCAAATCTTCGCCGTAGGGCGCTAATGTAGCCACACAGTTACAGTACATTCAAACTCAACAAGAGCCTGTATTTCTTACAGATTATCAAAAGTTGTGAACAAGTTATCTCTCTTGTAAAAACATTCGTTGCTGTTTACAGCCTATTTACATTTAAAATCACAGTTCTATTTTAATTTTTACTCCCTACAGGGAAAGTCTTTTAGGTTCCAAATGTATATGTATAAGACGGCATACGCGATATGCCTGTTTGTTATACCAGCGTTGATTGGGCGGGTGAGTTCCAGCGGCGCGTTTCTTAAGCGTTCCACGCAAACGTGGCGTTGGCGTTGCGTGCCAATTGAAAACTGCCATGTTTTTTCTCGTGCATTTTATAATTCTGATATCGTTAAATCTATATGTTTTATTTGTGTTGATTAAATTATGGAGGTCGCGCTATCAACGCTAGTATTATTAGGGCCTAAAATGCAAAATATGGTACATATATTTTTAGTAATTACTTATGTATGGAGTTATGTTACTAGTGGATATTATTTATTCGTTTATATGTTAATTTCAGGCTACTATAACTCAAAAGAGATTGCCCGCAAACATATTCAATTTATGAAGCGCCGTATCAAAAACAATAAACTTTTAGAAATATATCTTGGTTAATAAATATAACTGACATAATGACATTGATAGTATAAATATTTATTTAACTGAATCTAAATTATATTAACACAATACAACACTCAATTCTAGCAACAGAAAACATAAATAACGTTTTTTAATAAGCCGAGGTAAAATAATTGTTTACAAATTTTTGAGATATTTTTTTGTCTGTAAAACATAACATTTTGTTAGCAATTTTCATGAGATATGTGATAAAATAGGCAATTAATAATTAAAATTTATTAATTCAGCAAAAAATATTTTAAGGTGTCATTTAGACTAAGACTTATCACGGCACAATGTCATGAAAAGGCATACTTTATAAATATACCGTAAAGTTACTTTTTTGACTTATTTTTACACATTGGGTAATGCCCAATATTATTTACTAAAACTTCTAATTAAGGCCTAGTGCTCACAGGCGATCTGTTACAATTTTGTGACTTTTATTAAGTCTCCACATTATTACTCCGCCGCCGCGTAATCCGGTAGTTATTATAAAAAAAAAACATTTTATTTGGAAGAAAGCAAAACTTTTGCTTTTTATTATCCTGGATAATGTTTGATTTTACAAAATGTTAATGTAATAATCAATTAATGATCCGAATCACATTTTCATAATTACTAATTTTCAGTCCGTAACGGTGTAGATACTATAAAACAATTAACTTAATTAAATGTAGTTAACTTTCAAATTAGAATTTCAAAAAATTTTGCTAAAACTTAATAGTAATGTAAATGTAACAGAATATGTCAATTATTTTTTCTTTTATTTCAAGTCATATTCAAGAAATCATCCAATCGTTGAATTAAATATATTTTTTGTTGATTCAAATTATTTTTATTTTTTATTTAGAATGCTTACATTTTTAACGATATTATCATGTATAGTTTATTAAATAGTTAAAAAGAGCAATTACCGTTACAGATTTAACAGCATAACTAATGCTGGAAGTGTAAAACACCCGACAAGCTGCCCATCAATGACAATACTGTTAAGGGTCACTAGTGCACACTAGGCCTCATTTTAAAATTGGCACCG
>DWBA01001788.1:0-10055 GCA_018236825.1 Apodemia zela
GAGCATTGCAAATGACATATTAAAGAATCAGCTTTCATAAAGTTCTTTCTCGAAAACGTTGCTAGCTCTTAGATTATAGTGCTTGTGCGCTAAGCACCCCCACTATTCCCCCTCCTTCCATATATAAATAAAAGGAAGAACAGGCAACTTCTTTTTTCAAGTCACCCCCTTAGAGCTGAAATTGAGGTCGAAAGTTTATACGAAAGATTATATTGATACCTTTTATATTTATCGTGGGCGAACCTGCTAATCTGCTAGGAGTAAATATTTTGAATAAAGTTAATATTAATATAATTTTAATAAATTCTGGTATGATAATAATAATTTCAAAAACTAAACTGACTTCAAACATCAACTTTACTCATATCTCAAAACCTGCTGACCTATTTTGATGAAACTTGGACTATTACTTATATATCTAATTTAAATTAAAAAGAGTTATCTTGAAAAGCTTACAAGTTTTGCCAGGCATGTCATAAAAGGCGACTAATTAGCTATGTCAGTCACCTTCATCGTGGCTACTAGGTGGTAGAGTTCAGCATTGTCTCGCCCGGGTCTGGTACCACCGCCGTACCTATTCCTGCTGCAAAGCTGCAATAGCGTCAGTGTTTGTCATTCTCGTGTTCCGGTTTGGGTGAGGTAGCCGGTAAACTTGTGCATGTGGCATTAAGACCTCGCCACACATTAACATCTTTGATGCCTATAGGCGATGGTTGACTCTTTCCATCAGGAGACCCATCTGCTTGTTTAATCTTATGATTTAAAAAAAAACAAAAGTTTCCGAGAAATCCTCGGACAAACATACAAAAATACATACACTTACGAAATTTAATACACGTGCTTAGACGCCTCAATGGATCACCATACTCAAATATAATCCAATTTGAACAATATTACATTAACATTATATTGCATATTATCAAACTGATAACCTCCGTTTTTTCGTCGGTTGAAAATAGAGTACATGGTTTATACATTGAAAGTGTGTCTATGTGAATGCATGTATGTTTGTTGGATCTTCATTCTTAAAATGAAACAAACATACATATTTTTGAAGCTATTTATTAAAATAGTATTTGGTAGGTAAATTACGTATTAGGTACTTAGGAAAGAATATTTAACATTATGCTACTTCATATCCCGGAAAATGCATTATTTCCGTGGGACTCACAATGAAATATTTACCAAGAGGCACGCGTGAAAAGTCGCTTGTAGGTGTACAAATATTTGCAAAATCTTTGCTTACGTACGGAGTCTAAAATAAAATGAACGCTTTAACGGAGAACAAAACACATTCGACCTTGGTCGAGACAATTGTTTTTACATTTAAAAGTAGGTATACTACTGTAATTACCATTTATATTATCCAAGTTTTTGGGCTTATCGTGCAAAAGTCTGAGCACGCAATTAAATTTTTTTGTGCGCAAGAGGGGCTTATTTTTAAGTTTAAATCAATGTTTAATCCAAGCAGGGACCATCAACAAAGGTGGTGATCCAGAATAAGAACTTAAATGGACTTTATTGGTTTTTGTAAAAATTTTTGTAAAATTCACGTGTCAGACAAAAGTCAGACATAACAACAATGTTTTACCATAGTTTGTGATGTTTTTATCAGTAATACATAAAAAATTAAGTCTGGCACTGCTGTTATTAAAACAACTGTTACTAAACCATCCTCAAAATATTTATTGTAATTCTGAATGTTCTATATACGCTACGAGCTGCAGCGTGCAGCCCGCTGCATAATAAAAGTTTTTGGTAAAACCCGTGGGAACGATTAATTTTTTCGGGATAAAATGTGCCTATGTACTATTCCAGGTCATCGTCTACCTGTGCGCCAAATCCGTTCAGTGGTTTTGGCGTGATTGAGCAACAAACATCCATCCATCCATCCATCCATACATCCAAACTTTCTCATTTGTAATATTAATATAGATAAGAAAAAACTAAACCTCAAAATTTGTGTTTTTTTTTTTCTCTTTTAAATGGAATTTATCTGGAATGGAATATATCTTGTAAAATAGACAGGAAAATTTCTGAAAAAAATTTACAAGTAACAGTTCGCTAGACCGATGGATTATTATACATATATCTAATTTCCAAAAACCAATAAAGTCCATTTTTGTTGTTATTTTGTATCACCACCCCTTTCGACGGTCTCTGCTTGGATTATTAGTAGTAACACAACCGTTGTCCCCATTTATTCTATATCAGACAAACTATTCATTACAAAGAAAATTTGCTAGAACATTTCTTGTTGCAAATTAATTGTCTGCTACTCCGACTTTGTATTTTTTTTTCGTAAAACCAAAAATAACAAGTCTAATGAAAAATAACATGAACATGATATAAAAATTCGTTTATAAAAATTCATTCATAACATTGTTATTTTTGATTCTACAGGTGAAAATTACAAGATCAAAATTGTAGAGAATTTAGTTTGTTACAAAAAATATTTTCACAAATTTTCTGTGGTACCAAACTCTTTGTTCGATATAACGTAAACACCTTTTAACAAAATGGCGGTCGCAGGAAAGGGTTGCGATCCCACAAATATGAATTGAACTTCGTACTGGCTCTCTTGATATTCACAATTTTAAATTGTTTGCTCTGACTTTTGCAACTACGAATGCAACTTTCAATGGACTATTAATACATTTACATTTCAATGGATTGAAGGTCAACCACAAGCGAAAATAAAACCGATACGGTTACGAGTCCATGACTAATGAAACAAAAAAAAAATGGAAACGAGACGAGAATTCGTGAACGTTTTAGACAATACTGATTTTCGAAATTTAAACTGTCTATTTAGTTAGTGAATAAGTTAACCAAATGGTTCCGTAGTTGTACATCATAATAATGCGGATTAAGAAGAGGGCTTTTCATTATTTTATACATAACATAATTAACCTCTTCAACGCCAATGATGGATATATATTATATATCCATCCATCATCCAAGGTGATATCACATATTACTTTTCCAAGCTCATGAAGACTACTCGTAAACTACTAGCCGTGTATAGCTTACTTTGCTGCGATGTCTTTCTTTTTAACTCTTACTTTTTTTACAAATTCTGAAACAACCATTTAGCTGTTTTTTTTTTTATATAGAAGAGGGGGCAAACGAGCAGGAGGTGCACCTGATGTTTAGTGATCACCACCGCCCATGGACTTCCGCAATACCAGAGGTCTTATGACTATCATCATGGTCCAGAGGTGGTATGGAGGAGCACTTGAACCTAATAAAAATTAGCACTCTAATCGCTAAAATTTCGCGCGAGGACATCCCCACTTTACCTGTAGAGGTAGAGGAAGCAATATTTTTCTTGGTGGCCTTGGGCTTTTTCTATCTAATTAATGCGGATCAGATCATAGGGTTCTGGACTCGATTGCTGGGTTATACAAAAATGATTGAGTGATTTTGAAAAAATCAAAATCTCAGTAGCGACTAAGAATCTGACGGGTTATGACCAAGGACGACCACGTAAAGCTGGAAAACGCATCCCTCGCGACGCATTGCTGTCCACCTTCAACTTAACGAATTATTTAGCTATCCAATGGTATAATAAGATTTTGAATGTTGATCATGGATATGTATCTATAACTATATGGCCCCAATCAGATTGATCGGGTACTATCCGAAGGTGGTGTCAAGAGTCTTCGCGACCGGCGTGTATGTATGAAGAGGGTAATGAATGTGGAGGAAGCAAGACGGATCTGCAAGGATCGTGACATATGGCATTCGGTTCTCTCTGCCTACCCCGTAAGGGATCTGGCGTGAAGATACATACATACATACATATGGCCCCAATTTTTAACCGACTAAGAAACGGAGAAGGTATTCAATTCGACGCGTATATTTTATTTTTTAACACGCATAACTTTGTACAAAGGAGTTCGATTTTGATTTTTTTGTTATTAGATATACCTACCCTGAGGATGATCCCATATTATTTAACGAAAAACCAATCATAAGGGTACGAAAACATATTATGAAAGACAGACAGGGGAGGATTTATGGTTTACTCACTGATTTGTCGGTTTGATTTTTTGTTTAAAAGATATTAATATGTTATCATCAGTTTTTTTAACTTTTTAACCCCCACTATGAAGGCAAAGACGTATTCACTTCAAAATGTTGTCTCTGGGTCCGTTATTTGAAAATTCAAGTAAACAAGAACAGCTCAATATAGTCTATAATTGGTTTTTGTCATATTATTATCTATTTGTATTTATTTATTTTTTATTTATTTAATACTTTATTGTACACATATAGAATGACAAAGAAAAAAAGTATAATAAAAATTGAGCTCACTCACAAAAAAAACAAAAGGTGAGCTTATCTCTACTGGCGGAGATCAATTCCATTTAACCCGATATATGAACTAGGTATTGATAGACGGGAAGGCATTGTGCACATCACTAATAAAATCAAGAGAGTGTCAAATAATACTCCTTAAGGCTCCTTTTAATGAAATATTCATAAATCACACGCTTACTGCTTACAAAACTAGCAATGCACCATCAACATTTCTGGTATATAGGTGGTGGTGTGTAGATCTATAGAGATGATGGTTAATTTTTTGCATAAAGGGCTAATAAACTTGTTTGCTATCCTATGATATAAAAGAATCACATAAATTTTCACGTTTATAATATTGACGGTTATTATAATAATGGATGGTAATATTATTTATTTAACTTTATGGTACCTCTTAAAAAGTTTGTACAAAAGGCGAACTTAATGCCTAGTGGCATTCTCCACCAGTTAACCTTTAGGCCAACAGAAAGCAGGGACAATCATATTAGGCAGGTCAATACCATCGTAACTAGGTGGTAGAGTTCCGCAACGTTTCGCCCGGGTTCGAAATCACCGCCATACCTATTCCTGCCGCAATAACGTTAATTTTCATGTTTTAGTTTGGAAAGTTATGCATGTTGCATCATCACCACGCCACAAGGATAGCAACGCACGCATTAGGATATTTAATGTCTTTAGGCGATAGTTGTCTCTTTCCATCTGGAGAGTCATTTGCTAATTTGGTATCTTATGATGTAAAAAATAATAAATTTCAAGCAAAATAATAAGCCAATTAAGTTTAATTTACAAGAAAACAAATGTAATTTCAAGTATGTAAATTATCACGTTGATTTACAATACAAATTGAATCTAAATCAGGTGAAGTTTGTGGGTGAAGACGAAACAAATCAGCTGTAGCACTTATAACGGCCCAGTGGCTCAGGCACGCGCGCTGGAGAGAGCATCAATTACCGGGTCGTGATCGCTCCCGCACTACAGCCAATATAAATAAAACTGGCCATACAACGCCACCGTCACAACTTCACAGTGGCGCAATAGTAAAATGTTAGATACGAAAAGGTCTTTAGTTCATTCTCCTTATCTTATCTACGCAAAACCTAGTTATGATTCATTGGAATGGAATGATTGTACTATCACTTACAGAAGCCCATGAGAAATTTAATATAATATGAACACTGTTATTTCTGAACGTTTAGACAAACATTACTTTATAAACAAAAAAATAGTATCTTTACCCTGAAGAGGTAGGCAGAGGTACGACGAGTGCACTCACGATTAGCCGAAGATTCTCTGTCCCACAATGTGATAGGTGGCAAGCCTATCGCCAACCGGTCACTCATTCAATCTCGGGCAAACATTGTTTTTATCAGAACTGAAAAAACATATTTTTTTAAGTTGCCCGACCCGGAAATTGAACCCAAGACATCGTGTGGTCAACTCCGACACCGAACCACTAGACCACAAAGACGATTATTTTATACACAAGTTTAGTTAATATATTACTTTATACACAAGGATAGTAACTCACTCACTGAACCCCAAAAATCTTCAGTGTTTATAGAGGATGGTTGTCCCATTCCATCAGGAAAACTATCAGCTTGTTTGCTATCCTGTGATATAAAGAAAGTATGAAAAAAGTGTTTTTTTTTTTTGTTTAACTACAAAAGGCAGAAAATTGATATATGATATCATATACACATAATTCTCAATTTTCTGCTGCTGTACATGTATACATTATGTATTGAGAATTATGCAATAAAAAATATAGAACAATTGAAGAAAATTTAAACCGAAACATCTAGTTTTACCAAGTGCCGACGATATTCAGTATTGAAAGTACGAAACATCTAGTATTCTTATTAGTTTGTACATAATTAACGACATTAAAAAGCGTAGGTCTTCAATAAATTTACAAATGACCACTACTATATCTGAACATATGTATCTATTGGACTGAATAAATTTGTTAATGAGATACTTCGCATTTAAAAAATCTTAGTACCGTTTAATGGTTTGAATATTTATTAAGGAATATCAATAATTACGTGATACCATTGGTTATTTATTGTTGCATTAGTTGCAACTTATTACATGCATATGAAAATAATTGATTTCACAATTTTAAGTTATTTATTTAATCCAATAATGGACGTGATAGTTTTTAGTTTTATTTATTTTACTACAAACAGTTTGTAAAGAAACCTTAAACTTACAAAATTATTAAGGTAGGTAATTACATTTTACAAGTTATTGCACAATGCCAGTAAAACAAAGAAAGTAGTGTAAGAAATAAAAGAAAATCGCCGAAAGTGTCAACAATCTTTTTTTTATAATTTCTTCCTACAAGAAAAGCAGGAAGAAATTATAAAAAAAAGTTTTTTGACACTTTCGGCGTTTTGGTTTGTGGCAGAATTCACTTAAGAGATTTCACGGAATATTACAAAAGATACCTTAATTTCTTCTTTATTTTAGCAACATTTATTTTTTTCAATTGTGCGCTCGGAAAAGCATACATTTTGTCATGGTAAAAATTTAAAGGGAAAAGTACAGAAAGATAAAAAAAAGTATCCTCACGCTCGTATCCCCGAAGATGTAGGCAGAGGTACAACCATTGCACCCCGGTTAGCCGAAGATACTCGGTCCCACAATGTGATAGTTGACAAGCCTATCGCACTAACCTAGCACTTTTCTAATCCTGGGCATTTATCAGAAAACTGAAAAAACAAATTTTTTTAATTGCTCGACCCGGGAAACGACCTCATGTGGTCAACTCCAACACCGGTCCACTAAACCACAGAGGCGAGTATAAAGATTATAATATATAAGTTATAGTCGAATTTCAACCACTGAACGATCATTAGTACTTACATACTGCTAGAGTTGAATACAGTTATTTTAACGTTGATTGTCCTGCCTTCCAAGCTTAAAAATGTACTTAAATCCGGAGGGAGGTCGTGTGTGATGTGAAATGCGTTGAAAAACATTGGAAATTTCAATTGCTGGTGGTAAAGCAATTAAAAAAATAGCAATATTTCCGGCTGTTGTGAACGGATATTAATATTTTTTCCTTATGGTAAAGGCTGTTCTACAAGGTTATAGATTTGATTCGGGCTCCTAAAAAAAATAGAAGTACGTCGTTTCAGTATTACGCCGTAAATTAACGTGTCATTAATATGTATCTTTAATGATTAATGAATATATCTTATGATTATGATTATAATATGCCAATAGTATGTAAAAATCGTAGCTTTCGGGTTAGGTTCCTGGGTCGGGCAAAATATGTTATTTAAGTTTGTTCATGAAAAATCTCAATAGCAGGTAGAGCAGAGAAACAGATTTTTACATACATACATACATATCTTCACGCCAGATCCGTTACGGGGTATGCAGAGAGAAACGAATGCCATATATCACTATCCTTGCAGATTTGTCTTGCTTCCTCCACATTTATTACTCTCTTCATACAGACACGCCGGTTGCGAAGACTCTTCACACCACCTTCGAACAGTACCCGATCAATCTGATCATGGTATGTCAGATTGGTCTTCCCGGTACCTACATCCTTCCACATTCGCCTTGTATATCTGTTTTATTAACCAGAAACAGATTTTTACTGGTTCTAAAATAACACCACCGTGTCGGTCTCAGTTATCAAAAGAGATAAGTGATAGTCGTAATGCGGAGGTGAAGATCACTACTCATTTCATTAACCAACAAAATGTGAAGTGGAACATCTATAGATTTAGATTTGCTCTGGTCACTCCGATAGGAAACTGGCGTGATTCCACTAGTTTTAGTTTTAGTTATCTTATTTTTATTCATGTCTCTTCTAAAACAATACAATCTTGAACAAAATGGTAGGTACCTTCACTATTTTATTAAAACGTTAAAATAAATTGCAACATTTATAACTATTATTTGTAAACGATTTATCGAAATCACTGCATTGTGACAAAAAAGCTTTTAAAGTTTCAATTATCAAAATTGCTACCAAACCTAATTTTACTTAAAGAAAAATGCTACTATAAATGCAGGCAATTTCTTAGGCACGCTTCCAGCTGGTCGTGACTTAGTAATGTGCGAAGTAGCACGCGTCTGCCGACATGTCACGTCACGGAAGGACTAAGAGGTAACAAGCCATAAAGTTGAAAATAAAACAGCTATAATTATAATTCATAAACTTACAATATCTGTTTATATCTTTGCATTATTTAATGTCGGTACTTAGCGATTTTTATATTTGCAGGGCTGATTTTAAAAATTCTTTCACTTATACACTAGCTGCACCCTGTATTCCGCTGCATTATAAAAGTTTTTGATTGAAAAGGGAACAATATATTTTTCGGGATAAGAAGTATTCTATTTACCCTTGTGCTAAATTTCATACAAATTAGTTCAACCGTTTTTTCGTGATTGAGTAACAAATATCCAAATATCTAAACGTCCAAACATACAAACTCTCATATTTATATTCTACACTTTTAAGATAATATTTATCATATGTATGTGATATTCGGTTTTTTCTTTCATTTTTTTGAAAAAAAAACAATAACTTATTCGTACCGCAATAGTGTCGGTGGTTGTCATTGTCGTGTTCCAGTTTGGAGGTTAAGGTAGCCGGTAAACTTATGCAAATAGTAATAAAAAACCATTTCACAAGACTTCCAGTAAGTAGAAAGTCCGCTAATATGCATTTTGCTGTTTATGCTACTGCTATGACATGTAACTGCAACTCGCGCGCGTTAACATGACACTTGGCTCGGTACTCGATACTCCCCTCGCTTCCCCGCGCGGCACCCCGCCGTCGCCGTCCGAGTGCAGTAGCGATAGCATCTCTGTCATCGTTCTACATATATTTGCGCTTTAAAACTGGAAATAATCGATTTTGCACACTCTACATTTGCACGAGTGTAATTTGAGTCAGGTATCATGTTAGCTCGCGCGAGTTCTAGCTACCGTCTCCTTTTTATATCTGAAGACCATACTGTAATAAAAAAATTGGTAATCACATCGCTTAAATACACTAATATGTAAAGGAGTAAAAACATTATCATTTATTTATAACTGTGAAGCCTTTATAGATCGTTAAAAATTAATTTCACACCGGTTTAGAAGATGAGTTTTATGAGAAAGGCATTAACGAAATTCTGTCAAGTGGTTTATTTTTATAAAATAAGAGGATATCAGATTTAAAAAAAAAACACGCTAAAATTATTGTATTAAAAATGGCGTCATTAAACAAAAAACTACATATCTGTTGATATGAGCCATTTGCTTTAACTTCTGTCTCAGTGTCATCACAAACAGGCTTGTCACTGTCGCGTCGGGACGGGAACCCAAGCCCTGTCGATTTGAGTCAAGTTCGTTAGCCAATCGACTAACGGGGCAGTTAGCAAAACTTTTGTCCGACCAAAGTGGTAAATATTACTGTATTTTAAAATGCCATTATTCATTCTTAAATTTCCCTAAAATTTAGGAAATAATTTAAAGCGGTTACTACCATGTCGTGTCAGCAGTGGAAGTGTTTTTGTGTTCGCAGTTTTAATAAGACTACACGTTTGGTATTGTGTCATGTGTGTAAAATTTAAAAATGTTAAAAATATGTAAAATTAATTATTTTGATCGAGAAAATTTATTTACAATATAATATTCAATATTTCGATGGTCCCTATTAACAATGTAGGATATACATTTTTACCAATATTCACTTTTTTACGTAAAATATTACC
>DWBA01001789.1:0-10054 GCA_018236825.1 Apodemia zela
ACCATCATTTTTTGTAAATAAAATAAAGATTTTTTTGTAAAAATAGTTTTTAAAAAAGCGCATGGTCATTCAAAGCCTCTGGTGGACCCTTTGGCATAGTTAAAGTTTATATTTCGGAAAAATGCAGAAACCTAATGTTATTAAATAAAATGCATTAGATACATTATACATTAAATTAATAAAAATAAAGAATACACACTTTATATTGATGTGACATACATGATAATATAAACAAAGCGAGAAAGTACACATGTATACTATTTTCTAACGCCTATTGTCAAACTTACAAAAATATTTTATTATTTAGATCGCTAGTACCTGGAATCAAATCATTGATTTCATGCCTCAAAGTCGAACCGTTTTACCACTAAATTAATGAGAAGTCAATTTAACTATAATTTAAACCTAAAAATACTACAAAAATAGTAAGTCTAAAAACATAGACCACACAAATAATAATAGACACGGTATGGGGCGCAAAAAGTGTAGCCGCTCATAATGGGCAAATTTATGTAAATGTCAAACGCTTGTAGATGTATTATAATAATCGTGAAAAAATCGTGAAAAATTTAAATGTGGCTAGATATTTTAAAGTGCCAAATAAGTAGCCAATGCTTAAAGAATAGCCCTGTAGTGATTTTATTTCTTTATTTTAACTGTATTTCCGCGTATACATGCAAGCGACGCTGACAACCTAAGAAAGGTTTTCCATCCATTTAATCCATGTCTAAAAACTTCAAATACGAGTAAAAATTTAGATGTTACAAGTCACATATATGTTTCGTGAAGAAAGTTAATTTATTAGTCAGTACTTTAGCTATTAGGGAATGAAAACAATTAATCAGAAGTAAATCCCAGGCAACGGGACTGCAATACAGGGGTAGGAACAATAAGTTATGCTCGCACCTCCAGTAAACAACCGCAATTAACTGCTGAATTTGGGACCGTGTTCGTTTCGCTTAGCTGTTGACTTTAAAAGCTTTCTAGAAGTGTAAAATAATGTTACAATAAACAAAAACCATATGCTGACATAAAATAAATCTTATTTGAGATTAATTTAAACTATTATATAAACTTTTAATTAAAAATCTTAAGTTTATTTACTAACTCACTACAAGTACATATTCAAAATAATCATTTTACTTTGTGCTAACAGTAATATTACTTATTTTAGTATAATCTATATTAATATTATAAATGCGAAAGTTTGGATGTTTGGATGTATGGATGGATGGATGTTTTTTGCTCAATCACGCAAAAACCGCTGAACGGATTTGGATGAAATTTGGCACACAGGTAGATGGTGACCTGTAATAGCACATAGGCTACTTTTTATTCCGAAAAAATGTGATGTTCCCGCGGGATTCACCAAAAACTTTTATAATGCAGCGGGCTGCACGCTGCAGCTAGTAATATTATAAATGTAATTTAATAAAATAAAACCGACTTCAAGTCAATACCTATATCTAGTTGACTCATTTTATATCTCCACTAGCTGGTGCCTGCAACTTCGTTTGCGTTAATTCAGAAAAATAAAGATTCACAGCTCCTCCCCGTAGGTGATAGCGTGATAATATTTAGCCTATATGTTGACCCGACCTGTTGAAATGAGTTTTTTCAGTTTTCTGATTAAAAAGCAACGTCGCTTTTCGCGGGATTGGAAAAGTGCCCGGTTGGCGATAGGCTTGCCACCTATCACTTTGCACTTGTTGTACCTCTGCCTACATCTTCGAGGATACGGGCGTGAAGATACTTTTAATTAATATTCTTTTAACTCCCTAACGGTCAAAATTTTTATTTGTATAAATCACGGTCTAATGGTGCGATTTTCTCACGACAACAAAGATATATATAGGTAATTTGTTTTTTCTGCTACTCTCTCCCTCTCCTTGTTCCTACCTCATTGTCGCAGAGAAACCAGCTATGAAGCAATTCTAACTTTCTTTCCGGGTTTAAAATGATCTTTAAACTTAGATGAACACAATTCTCGTACATAATTTGTAATTTTGTGTGTAAGGTATTTTTATTCTCTTTTTTATGTTTTGTCGAAAAAATAAAGCTATTGTTAACAATCTTTTTTATAATATTGCATAAGTTAGCAAACAAGCAGTTGGTTCTCCCTATCCAAACCGGAACACGACAGGGACAAGCATTGACTCTATTGCGGCAGTTGCAGTTGTCACGATAGCCAACGTTCGCAATTTATGAACTGCCTGGCAAAATGGCAGTTGTTCTATTATTTATGAATCTTTAAACTTTTTAAGAGATGACATCATGAAGTAGGTAGAAAAAATAGAAAATAATAATACGACCGGGCCGTAATAGTATTACCGGATCCGCCTCTTCTACTACTAAACAGTCCCTTTGTGATATATCTCAACGTAAAATTGTATTTCTGTGATAAAATATATAATTTTTAGTGGAGGCATAATATTTTCATCCACATTTATAAGGAGCCCACGACAATCTAAAAATAGGATTGAGTCACGAGCAAGTTATTTTTAACTTCTCGCTTATGGTGTGGCTAGATATGTCGGGCTACGACGAAGGTTCGCGTTGTCGCGATGTGATCGGGCTATCACAGAACTACATCGCTAAGGGGTTCATCGCGTTACTGCAGCGGTCGTCAAACTGGACTTCTATTGGGTCGGACAGGATTATGTTACTTACCGTATATTATATTTTACTCACCATATAATATATTACGTAAGCTTTCAAACGGTCGGCTGACAAGTAGTGGTATTTCAACATAAGAGTAGAACTATGCGATGTATGCACATGAATATAACAAAGATTTAAACAAGTTAATGTTACCTGCAACGCAAGAATCGGGATTCAAGATATTGCAAGAATTCAGATCTAAGCCGAGATTGTACTAGACTTTTCAGTTTCAGCCATTTCTCCTTATAAATAAAGCAATATCTCCATTTAAACGTCTGTTACCTATTTGAATAAAATATTCTATAAGCTCTCTTTCCTTTGAAGATTTTAAATAAAGATACAAACTACTACACTTTATGGATACATAGTATTATTTCTTACCGAGTACCCAAATACATAATTTGTAGAAACTTGAATCGTAAATGTTTTTTTAATACATATCATAGAATAGTAAATTAGCAGATGGCACGAGAGTACTTATCACGGTTCTTAGTTGTTGCAAGTTTGCTGGTTGAATCGTAGAGATTAATGAAACAAGTTGATCGTTTTGTTCGAAACTATATAAATTATGGGTCATTTACCCAGTAGCTCAACCATTATCTTCATACTGTTCAAATGTAAATTTCCTTATTTTAAGATATTCAAGGAAAACCAAATTAATTGAAACTGACCATTGTAAAATATAACTAAAAATGATTAATATTTTGAACTAGAAATTGTAAAATTAATTGTTTTCTCCAAAGGCACCAAATTTAAAATTATTTTTTCTATTTTTATTGCAAATAAGAAAAGACTGTAGATTTGGCTCTGATCACGAGCTCCCGGTTTCGATCAGGTTGTTGGATCAAGTAGTATTATTGGGTTTTATATTTAGAAAATCTCAGTAGGGCTCGCGAAAAGCAAATTAAATAATAGAATATACAATTCAAATCCATAACTAGCCATAGGTTAAGCACTATTTTTTAAACTGTTTTTATTATAAGATTTAGTATTATAAATAAATAAATCATTGCCATCGTTTCAGTGGTTTTCGAAATATTCGGGGACAGCATGAATACGTATAGGTATATATGGTCTTGTAAAATTCGGCTCTAGGTAGAAATCTTAGTAGATAACCCTACATAACATAGTAATACTTTTCAGCTCCAATAATTCTCTAATGACCTGTTTTTAAAATCGTTAAAAAATATGACGTTACGTATACATACATACATAAACGAGCCGTTGCAACAAATTTTTTTCATTAGTTTTTGGTACAAATAACACTGCTACACAGAATGGATTTTGAAATAATTTGATTTATACACTCATGTATGTAATTTTCAGCATTGCCTCCATAATTAAGTGTGGCGTACCAAGAGCTTTATGTTGTATTTAAAATTTAATTTTTACCCGTTTTTAGGATTCCGAAGTAAACTAGGAACCCTTATAGTTTCGCTTTGTCCGTCCGTCCGCAGTTTAGCTCAGAGACCCTTACTACTAGAAAGTTGTGATTTGGCATGAATATACAAATTAGTCATGGCAAATATTTTTTAGGGTAGATACGTAGCTCCTATGCATGTAAAGTGGGGATGTTAATTTTTTTCTCACGTACCCCACGTTGCGGGATATCGTTAGATAGTTTTTAAAAAAATATTGTAGGTTTGCGAACACAAATTTTCGATTAATATATTCGTTTGTGAAATATTAAGCTTTAAAGTGCTAATTTTTGTTAGAATCAAGTCCTCGTCCTCGTCCCCTCTACCTACTAAACGGTTGGTTTTGGAAGTAGGGAAAAAAATCACGGTAGTAGTGAATATAATGAAATTAAAAGGAAAACTATCACGGCTTAGTAGGCTTTACATGTTTTTGAGTAGTCCGCATTATTGTGATTTTTTTTAAACAGATTTTGCCAATTTTTTAATCGTATTTGCACTTCATTATTGATGTGTGCTCTAAATAAAAATTTAGTTTTTTTGATTCCATAATAACTTGAGTTGAATGGGAAGTTCTAATAAGAAAACAATCTTGGTTTATCTTATTTCGCCGGAACCTTTGTCAATGAAAAATGTCATAAACATCCCTTTGCTAAGTTTCCTTTGTCTATTATGCCGAGAGAGTTACTGAGATTTTTTAGACAGAAAACGTCAAATTAATTTGATTGTGGTTAATTTTAGTAGGTACAATATGTATTTTAATGATGAGATAATAAAAATCGATTAAAAAGGTAATATTAATTATTTTAGATAATCTATATTTATAATTTATTTATTTATATTTATTATTTATTTATTTATAATCACGCCAAAACTACTGAACGGATTTGGATGAAATTTTGCATACAAATAGATGATGACCTGGAATAGCACATAGGCTACTTTTTATCCCGAAAAAATGAGTCATTCCCGCAGGATGTACCAAAAACTTTTATAATGCAGCGGGCTGCACATTGCAGCTAGTATTATAAATCCGAAAGTTTGGATGTTTGGATGTATGGATCACGCCAAAACCACTAAGTGGATTTGGATGAAATTTGGCACACAGATAGATAATGACCTGGAATAGCACATAGGTTACTTTTTATCGCGAAAAAAATCCCGCGGGATTTACCAAAAACTTTTATAATGCAGCGGGCTGCACGCTATTACGATATTCCTCGTGTAAGTCCGGGCCCCCTTTGATGAATAGACTATTTGCCATTCTGCCAGGCAGTTCGTGAAAAGCTAACAATTGATTATACGTGTCACTACCATCGTGACTACTAGTTTCCGCAACGTCTCGACCGGGTTTTTGGTATCACCGCCTTACTCATTCACTTGTTACTCTTGTATTCCGATTTGGAAATTGGAGGTTAAGGTAGCCGGTAAACTTATGAATGTGGCATTACATTCCCGCCACATGAATAGCTTTGACTTGACACTACCTTTGGACAGACCTGATCACTTTGATCATGGATAAGTCTTAGTCTCTCCTTATAAAAAATTTCGATACTATTTTCTATTGCTTAAGTTTTAAAAGAATAAATAATGGGAAACCTCCTATTGGGAATTCGGTTAGAAATAATGTTTGCAGATCAAATTGTAATGGTTGTTTAGTAGTAAAACGAATGAATTTATAACGGTATGTTGTCGAAACATCAAATCACAAAAAATAAGTGAGGTAAAATTTGTGCACACTCAGAGATTAGTTAGCAGCAGACCTGAAATAACATAGCCGTGATATGAAATATTGATTTTGCTCTCCTCGCTTCGATTCAGGGACAAAATCCAAATTAATAACTATCAAGCTTATAACAACAACACTAATATACAGTAGCTCATCGTTTTATATTTGCATTATTGCATTATAAATACAATACTAGCTGCCCCGGCAAACTTTATTAATAAATTGGTTAAATGATTTTGGCTTTTTTTCGAACCTCCGATTGCAGCTAACGTAATTCACGCCACTCATTTACGTCAACTTAAAATTTAATTTGAAACTATTTATGTACATTTTGAATGCTTAATCAAAGTAAATGGCTATTTGCTTTAACTCGTTAAAATGAAAAGAGGCCCTTCATATAACACACAGTTAATTAACAGATATGCCCAATATCTCAAACTTTGAACCCTTTTACATCTTTCGCAAGCCTTCAAAGCCTTATTGCAAATATTTGATTGGTTTTTCAGTTTAAATCTTCTTGATGAGAAAATTTTTAATTTCAAGTTATACTTGCTGCTGACTTTGATAGTAAAGTATGTTAATCAGTCATTTAATAACAATTTTTCTCTTTTAATGTTTCAATCTTCTTTTAAAATATTAAATTAATTTGATAATTTCGGTTCAGGTTATATTTTTGTAGGAATTTTGGGCCGACTTTATAAACCTCCTTTCACATTTATAATACGGATAGAATTGTATAATTAAATTTTATTTATTAACTAGCTGACCCGGCAAACGTTGTTCCGCCATTAAACATTTTAAAATTAAAATTAGCCAAATCGGTCCAGTCGTTCTCGAGTTTTAGCGAGACAAACGAACAGCAATTGATTTTTAACTATTATATTAATAATATTTCTGGACAAATTACACGAATTGATCTAACCCCAAAGTAAAATTTGCTTGTGATATGGGTGTTAGTCAACGATACTTATACATAGAATTACATACATAAATACTTTTATATATTTAATAAACACCCAAACCCAGAAACACAAACATGTATGCTCATCACACAAATGTTTGTCCCTGTCGGAAATCGAACACGATCCCCGTCGATTCGTAGTTAGGTTCGCTAACCACCCGACCAACGGAGCGAATATAGAACTATAGAAGATATAATAAAAAAGATATAAGAAGAAGATGATAAGAAGATTAGTATTAAAGGTAAAATTAATTTTGTTTATTCCACTAATAATAATTTGGTTTGTAATAATTACAGTGAAAAAACAGTATGTACTATGTACGTAAAAACAGTACCTGTGTTAAAAAAGTGCAGACGAGCTCCAACGCGTGATGAGGATTGCAGATATGCTAGTGACGAATGCAACTAAATAACGCACAATGTTAATTCAATTACTGTAATTGAACAGGATACGACTAATGAACGCATCATACTTTTTCGGTTTAATTGATTTAATTGATAGAATTGTAACGGAAACAACAAATTTAAGAGTAAATGTACCATAAATTAGACTTGGCACTTTACTTATCCAGTATATTTCCTCGAGTTGATCCGGGCCTCTTTTCGAAGAATATATTAACTGCCTTCCTCCTAGGCATCTTGTAAAAGGCCAGAAGGGCTATTACGAATCACTAACAATGTGACTATTAACTAGGTGGTAGAGTTCTGCTATATCTCGACCGGGTTTGTTAATACCGCCTTATCTATTCCTGCCGCAATAGCGTCGGTGCTTGTCACTGTCGTGTTCCGGTTTAGAGGTATGGTAGCGCATACGATACGACAGATAACAACACACCGTTAACGTTTCGATGTCAATAGACGATGGTTATCTCTTCCCATCCTCCTGATTGCTATAATATGAATTGGAAAAAATCGAGGAATTGAAATTAGCTAGTGAAAACGATACGTATCAATCAGTGAAAGAAATAACGTCTTTATCCGTGTTTCAGTCCATTTGCTTTTAGTTTAGGCATAACACTTTTTTTTTTAATCAATATGATGTAACACGTAAATTTAATTTATCTAAGGTAACACCTTAAACAATAATGAGATCAAAGGGATTTGAGACTAAACAAAAGTAAGCAAACAACAAAATGGATGACTCCAGGTTAAGCACCGTAAAACCTTGAAGCCTGGACCTTCCATTAAATTTCAATACTAGGTGTAAGGATTATCTAATAGTTTTCTTACTTTATGCTAAGTGGTAGAATTCCGCAACGTCTCTGTTAATTTAATACATGTACCTATACCATACCATATTATACCACCTTACCTATTCCTGCCCCAATAGCTCCGATGTTGTCGGTTTGAAGATTAAGATAGCCTGTATTGCGACCAATACAGCAACGCACCATTAACATCTTTGGTGTAAATAGGCGTTGTTTTCTCTTTCCATCAGGAGAGCCATCTTGTTTGCTATCTAATGATATAAAATACGAGTAACGTGCTAGATTGCGTAATAGATTTAGTAGAAGAGCTTTTTCATATCTTAATAGAAACATAAAACTTAATGTGTTATTTTCTTAATCCTATTACTAATAACGACCGTGACTTAGTTCCAGCGCTCTATTGTTTTACGTAGGAGCACACCCTGCTCGTAAAGAGACAGTATTTACGATTACACACAATACAGACTCATTTTTGGCAATCAACCTAGCATTAACCCAAACCTATGACGCTGCCATAATAGTTTAATGGGATTAGCACCATATAATACAATGGACAATGATTAGGTTAGTTTTGTTATGATGCGAATTTGTGCCAACACGTATTTATACTTACCTAACTTAAGATGGACAGTGGATAGTTTAATGGTATTTTTCTAAATTAATTATATTACAGTATTATGTACACTATATACTTACAATAGTTGGCGTATATTTTCAAACTAGCAGTTACTCACGACTTTGTTCGCGTTCGCGTGACCAAAAAACATTACCCCCCTTTGCTCAGCTAGGTAAAGAAGTAGCCTATGTTACTCCTGGTCCCTGGATAATGTAGCTTTATACAGGTGAATTTTTAAAATTGGTCCAGTGTTTTCGGACAGGGCTTGAAACCGGTGTACAAAATACCGCTTAATAGAGGTATTTAGCGGTTTTTAGAAAAGATTTGCTCAGAGCGTATCTAAGATAAGAGCGCCTCATGAACCTAAATAAACCGGTTTAAGCCAAAACCATAGAATTGTACGTCATTCACAGTGCGGACAAAAATTTGGAGCGGCGAAAATCAAAGAAATATTTTTGAAAAACCGCTATAAACCGGTTTATTGCCTCAAAACCTTTATAATTTTGCTTCTTAAGGAAACCGGTATTTTTGAGGTTAAGGTAGAGCCAAACCTTTACAAAACGCTCCTTATGTACTTGCGTTGATTTAGGTTTGAAAATTATCTGGTTAACAAGCCCTGGTTTCGGAACCTATTCAATGCAAACAAATTTATAATATTAGTATAGATAACGAAGAAAGAACGAAGAGAAAAATCTAATCAAATACGACATTTTATAATGATAAGGTATTCAAAAAAGAACATACATACACCACCCTAGCATTATCATACAAACGCCATAGCCCATAACTCGATACTGACCTTCGCTCGCTTCATTTGCTCAGTGAAAAAGATATAAAGTAACACGAGGGGTGTTCGTTCGGGCTCTTTGAAGAATAGTTCCTTTGAAGAAACTCCCGTTTTCCAGGCAGATCGTAAAAGGCGACCGATTGGCTATTAGTGCCACTATCATCGTGACTACTAGGTGGTAGAGTTCCGCAACGTCTGCCCGAGTATTTGGTACCACTGAAATAGCGTCAATGCTTGTCATTGTCGTATTCCGTCGTCGCGTCGTTTGGAGAGAGTGGCACTGCCATCCCGACACACAGATAGCAACGCACCATTAACATAATATTTGGTGTCTATGGGCGATGGTTTCTTTCCTGAAGGAGAACTATCTGCTTGTTTGCTATCTTATGATACAAAAGAAGGTAGTTATATGAGTTTATTGTCACTCGTGATGTCACGGAGAAACTTCGGCTTATACCTAACATATTTTTTTTTCGAAATAAACTGAAGCAGTTGGTCCAAATGACCGTTACTGCAAAGCCGAACTTTTTGGGTAAGCAGTGTGCTCATAGTTTAATTTAAGTGGGCTTAGAGCCCGCCCTAAGAGTGTTTTCTGTGAGTGAGGTGGTAGAGTTCAGCATTGTCTCGCCCGGGTCTGGTACCACCGCCTTTCCTATTCCTGCCGCCATAGCGTCAGT
>DWBA01001790.1:0-10054 GCA_018236825.1 Apodemia zela
ATTTTTATATTTATCTTTTTAATATTGTTTTTATGTATATGTTACATATAAATAACATGTTAATTTGACATGATAAAAATATAAAACAAATTTATACTTTTTTATAGTGTTACATTAAAAAAATACAAAATTGAAAACCATCAATGGTAATTTTAACAATTCCTACTATTTTGTAATGTAACAATATATAAAATTAAACATTCTAAAATAAACGTCAAGTATTTTTATAATGTTACATTAAAAAAATACAACCAGTTCTGCAAGTCACCGTAACATTAAAAAAAATTCAAGAAAACCGTCGCCTAGTGTAAGAATCCAGTGATTATTCCCCCTTCCCCCAAAGAGTGTAAATGGTGCGTAGTGAAGAATTCGGACTTAATTAGTTAAGTGTGTATATTATAGAGTTAGGCCTAGAGTAAGCTCCTAAACTCTGAGACGAGACTTAGTCCCAAAGACACGGAGATTGTAAAATAAATAGACGTAAGGAGAAGATATTTTGATTAGAATTTACTTTCGCTGCCATAAGCCTAGGATAGGTCCGGAGTCCATTTTCATTTCGCGATGTTCCCCAAATTATTTTATCGTTTTACGCTTGACAATAATGACGGGAAATGGACTTTGGAAAGCGCTCTTAACGCCATTTTTTATTTATTACAATTTTTTTAGAGTGTAACATTCAATGTTACATCATAAAAATAATGTTACATTGTAAAAATGTTAAATCTACGGTCAGTTTTATGGACAAAAGGGCCGTAGAAGCTGCCATATTATATTAGCTCGGCTGCTAACTTATTTGTGTACTTATTTTTTTCACTCCAGTGATTTTTTATTATTTTATTTTAGCCGCTGTTGAGAAACGGTCGCAGTAGCTATATTTAGTTACTATATGTACTTATTTTTTTATTAAATCTGAGGTTACTATAAAAAAAATTAAAAAAATGTTGATTTTTTTAAATGAATTGATTGAAGCATGTTTTTGTGCATGACAATAGTTTTTGTATATTTTTTGTTGTGTTTTTTTTTTTATAGTAATCTTTGATTTTGTCGAAACGAACGCACCTGCAAGCTCTCTTTTACATGATTTTATTGTTAATTTTTGGAAAATTTATTTTCGTACGTGGTTTTAGCCACAAATGAACTTTTTAACATTGACATTAGACGCGTTCGCTAAAAATCATGACGTAATAATTGTAAATAAAATATTTAATTATGAAAGCTCAATATTATGGACACTTGATTTATTTTTGTAGTTGCATTTTGAAAAATTTAATCGATCGGCTTATCACAGATTATTGAGGGTAGGACGGGAGGATGGCTACAACGTATACTGGATCAGTAGTGTACGCTATGAGTAAAGTATATTGTTGTTAGTTGTTTGGCGTTCTATTCTGAACCTTGTAATATATAGGATAAGTTTGATTTTTGTCTAAACAAAATGGCGGATCACACCAAAATGGAGTCTGTACGTGTGACGTTTGCGAGGTGGTAATTTTATTTTATTTTCTGTGGAATCATTGTCATATAACATTTTATTTTAAATTATAAATATTATTTATATTGATATTTAAAAATCATTGTCTTATTTAAAAGACTGTATACACGAACGAGCCATAATATGTTTCGCAATAATAAACATGGTATCAAGAAATTGCTCATTTTGTCTAAATTATAAAAGCAGCTTTTTTCTGTTTTTTTCTTTCTTTCATTTTTTATTTTCGTCCACGCCAGACGCACATTACTAACGTTTGTTTTTATTTTCTTTTCTTCTTTTCGCCGTAGATTAAAGTTTATGGATCAATTCATGTTAACATATTTTTTTTATTCACGAGCGAATCTTTCATTTCAGAGATATAATAAATAGATTAACTTTTAATACAGCATACAATACATAGATTCCATGAGAATATGTCGAGTTCATATTATTTTGATTTTTTTAAATATTTATTTTTGGCGAATTAAAAAAAACATTAGCTATTTAGTTATGTGCGCCTGGCCTTTTTCATAAATAAAAATTGCACAAACATCTTTAGATTTTTAACTTATACTATAACTCTAAATACTTAACAATTACATTGCATTATTTATTTTTAAAAAAATGTTAAATTTTTGGATATCATGTATACGAAGCTTTTTTAATGAAATAGCGGTAACATCTGGGAAATTGAAATCATTGATCGCTTTCAATTTCCCAGATGTACAATATTTTTTTTACCAAAATAGAAGAAAAAATATTTTTTTTGATTTTTAAATGACACTAAGTTAAAATAGTGGTAACACTAACAGGATTATTTGAAAATAATGTATCATAACACTTTTTTGTGAACCGAAATCTTATTTTATTTACCGATATTTTGAAATTGCATAATATTTTAAAGAATACTTTTAATAATTACTAAAAAAATTTTTAACAAATACTATTAGTGAAATTACTTATACTTCTTATGCTCTATAAGCTTTTAGCTAATTTCTATAAATTGTTAGCTATTTCGCCATTCGTTAACGTCACATGTACAGATTAAACATATTATGAAGTTCAAAATATTTTAGTAATATCTAGGTTAGGACACTTATTACAACGGCTTAGTTTAGTTGACTTCTCTTCCATTTATAGTTATATTTAAGTTTTTTAATTTTATTTGCAAGCTTACCGGGACTGTCGGCCGATAAAAGCTACCTATGGTATCTTTTTTTCTACTAAATTTTTATGGCAGCACAGTTAAGTCAAAATTGACTTGTTTTTTTATTAGGTTTAGGAATTATTTGGTGCAGCCAACGCGTGATTTCGGTCGATGATTTCGGTGGGATTGTGGCGACCAAAATATCCTGGCACTGGAGACGTTCTGTTTTGTTCTGATCCTGGCGATCAAAGAGGCTGCGGACTCGTGCCGAGCGCGCGAAGAAAGCATGTTATCGGTACATAGATTAAATATTACAAAATCTAATTATAAAAATGATAATATTAATTAATATAAATGTGCCATTCATTTTGCTAATCTTGTGTTTTATTTGTGTACATTTCTGCTATTTTATAGCACTAAGGAGCAAACAAGCAGATTAGTCGTCTTATTTCTTTTTTAAATTGAGATAAATCTATTTCTTAGAAAATGATTTTATGATACTAGCCCATTGTTACTCTACATACATACATATCTTCACGCCAGATCTCTTACGGGGTAGGTAGAGAGAATCGCGTGCCATACATCACGGACCTCTTGACACCACCCAACCAATTTGATCATGGTACATTAGTCTTATTCTCCCTCGGTACCTACATCTATCCACATTCGCTTTGTATATCTGTTTTATTAACCTTTCATCTACCATTTTTCAATCCCGAACTAATTTTTACATCGATACTATCTTTCAATCCCAACATTTCTCTCGCCTCGGTACTAAGAACGCGATTCGCGAGTGTTACACAACATATTTTTCGTAACGCTCTCATTTCGACCGCGTCAATTCTACTTTCATGGCCTTTGACATACCCAGCACTCACTTCCGTACAATAGCGTAGAGGCAAGCAAAGATTTATGCAGGGCAGCCCGGGCACCCCGACTAAGGATAGTGCTTTGAAGTAGTTTCCCTAATGCTACATTCACTCTGTTCCCCGCACATACTCTTCGTTCTATATCAGCGGTGTACCTTCCATCCCTGCTACTAGGAAATCCAAGATATACAAACTCATCCACTTGTTCCAGCACTACATCATCAACCAGAACTCTTACATCCGTTCTGGTTATTTCTTTTTCAAATACCAGTGCCTTGGTTTTCTTCACATTCAATTGCAAGGCCATGTTTATACAATCGTCCTTCATAACCGTGATCGGTGTTTCGAGTTCAGATGGAGTCGAACCCAAAAGTATAGCATTGTCTGCGTAAAGCAGGCAGTTTACCACTAGATCACCCATTCGCATTCCCACATTCATCATTCTTATCTTTTAGAGATACTTATTCAGATACTGGATAAACAGACGAGCTGACAATACACAACCTTGCTTAACGCCAATATTGACATCAAACCAGGGCGATATGTTGCCATCTACCCGCACACATGCCTTACAGTCCCAGTATACGGACTGCACTGCACGCAGCAGGGCCCGTCTATTCCGTATTCTGGCAAAGTGTCCCAAAGGTTCTTTCGTACAACTCTGTCAAACGCTTACTCTAAATCTACAAAACCACAGAAAACCTTCGGGCCAACAGCCAGATGCTTCTCTACGATGTTGCGGAGTGAGAAAACTTGGTCCGTACATTCTCTTCTAGATCTGAAACCCCCCAGTACCTTCCACAGCATTCCATCAGACTTCTCTTGCATTCTCCTTTCAATAATCTTCCCATACAACTTTGATGACAAGCTGATTAAAGTAATGGCTCTGTAACTGATGCAGTCTATGCGTGAACCCTTGTCTTTGTACAAGGGCACGATGACACCACGCCGCCAGTCTTCGGGCACTCTACCGGTCCTCCAACAGGTATTACAGAGGACCCAAAAAGAGTCCCAGACAGTAGAACCACCGTATTTGATCATCTCTGCAGATACCATATCAATTCCCGCGGCCTTCCCATTTTTAAAACTTCTCATCGCCCACGCAGTCTCTTGCAAAGTAATGTCTTCGGATGTTGCCACTGCTGCTGAGTTGTCTACAGACTCAGCCGCAGCAGCAGCATCCTGAACATTCCCATACGGCATACATATCACCAAAATATTCACTTCATCGTTTTAACACATTCTCTGTGCTTGTAATACATACCTTCACGCCAGATTTATTATGTAATAGACAGAGAGAACCAAGTGCCATGTAGTCACGTTCCTTGCAGATTTGTCGTGTTTTCTCCTCTTCATACAAATAGTGATCATAGAGGCGTTAGTAATGTGTAAAAGGCGACTAATTGACTATGTGAGCCACTACCATCGTGGCTACTTGGTGGTAGAGTTCAGCATTATTGTCTCGCCCGGGTCTGGTACCACCGCCTTACCTATTCCTGCCGCAATAGCGTCAGTGCTTGTCACTGTCGTGTTTTGGTTTGGAGGGTGAGCTAGCCGGTAAACTTATGCATGTGGCATTAAGGGTGAGGTAGTTGGCATTAAAACCTCGCCATAAGATAGATTAACATCTTTGGTGTCTATAGGCGATGGTTGACTCTTTCGATCAGGAGACCCATCTTCTTGTTTGCTATCTTATGATATATAAAAAAAGTCCCTATCAAGAGAATTATCCAAAATACTTACCATCTATGAGTAAGATGTCCGAAACGCTTTGATCGCTACTAAGTATATAATTATATTACTGTAGGTATATGCTTACAGGAACCAGTTTTATTTAGTGGAACGCTGAGGAAGAATCTCGATCCTTTCGACCAGCATCCAGATGCTGTATTACTTGATGCTTTATTTAACGTGGAGCTCCTTACTGAAGCTGATGATCAAGGTATGACGCATCATTTATTTGTAGTATTATTCAGTTGAATGAACTTGAGCTTCTAAGTCTAAAATATGATGGTCCCATAGCCTGAGTATTTGTTAAAAACAGCCTATTTAAAGTTTAGTTTAGCTACAGCAGTACCGCAATTCCGCTGTAGATATAACTACATGGAACCATATATCAAGGCACAATGCACTTCGACAGTATCCACCTTTTTAAATAAAAAATACCGAGCAAAATGGTGTGTCAAGATCCTCGTGCCTTAAAAAAACACATAGGTACATTAGTTGGTCCTGATTATAGAAAATAAAACGCTATAATATAAGTCATTCTTTCCCAAAGTGGACGATAACAACCCCTTGTGGGCACTGGAGGCCAGCAGGGGAGAGCGGTAAGGGACCCAGAAAAAATTGGGAGCGTTTAGAATATACGTTTAATTAAACTCTAGGCGAGATTAATATGTTATTGAGGTACCTACTAATATGATATTGAGGTTTGTAAGGTGAAAAAAAAAGAGGGTCGCTACAAAATAACTAATTGTCAAAGTGGGCGTTAGACGAAATCAGTTTGGAAATCTCTGCTATAAGTGGTCGTTACAAGTTGACAAATGCGGCGATGAACGCAAAATAAAAAAAAGATTGTGATTATATTCATTAAATTACCAATTATTGAAATTTTCGTGAGACATTATCAACTGAATACTCAATTAAAACGCCTAAACTCACGTCCAATCGCAGGTTCTCCTTACCCTAACACGATTCGAGTTCACGACCGTTTCTTTGGCCTGCTCACCCGAACCCCTCGTTTATACCAAGAAACATGTTTACAACTAGTTTTATACAAAACTTGTAGAAATCTTGTCAAAACAGAATCATATGTTTGATACATGTACCTATTGCGACTGTCTCAAACATTCTGTCCTTCACACTGTGTAGCCAACAAATACATAATATATTATACCTTGGTGTAGACGAGAGGCTTTATCGTTTGTGTTATTAAAAAAGCGGTCAAAAAATTTATTCTTGTTTAATTTTTTTAATAAATATATTTGAGTATTTATTTATGTATTTTTATACACTAGTATCATTGACTGACACCCATAAGCAAATAAATAGCTTACTTTGGGGTTAGACTAATTCGTGTGGTTTGTCCAGAGCTAATAAATTATTACAATATATTTAAATGAGCATACAAGATATTAATGATGCTTTGCCTTGGCAGGTTGAATGGCACGTGCATAAGTTTACCGGCTACCTTACCCTCTAATCCGGAATACGACAGTGACATGCGCTGACCCGATTGCACCAGGAAGAGGTAAGACGGTTGTATCAAACCCAGCCGAGATTGCAGAACTCTACCATCTAGTAGACTCTATGATAGTGATTTGTTTAGTCAATTGCACACCGTTTACGACTCTCGTCTACCAAGTTTGATGTATAAGCTCACGGTAAAGTTTTATCTACCTAACTCCGTTTATTAGACGAGAAATTGTTTAAGAACATGCATCATATTCATAGGATAGTATATATCATACATCATAGGATAGTAAACATATGTATGTTTCTCCTGAAGGAAAGAGATAGTCGCCTATATAGGTAACAAAGAAATCCATGGTACGTTTCTATATGCGTGGCGGTGATGTAATGCCACATGCATAAGTTTACCGGCTACCTTATCCTCACAACCGGAACACGACAGCGAATAGCACCAACGCTATTGCGACGCTTTTGAACATAAATTCTCAACTAAGAAAATAATTATAATCATAACAATGTGTAAGATATGTTCATTAATTAATTAAATTTTATTTATTTTTTATATGTGTTTTAACTATATTTTGGATGTAAAAACTGTAAATAAATTAATTAAAAATGTGTACCTAAGTACCAACTATACAGTAATTTGAGTGGCAAGCTATTGCAGATGCATTGCTGAGACAGGTGTCGGACTGCGGGTCTAACTTCAGCGTGGGGCAGCGCCAGCTGGTGTGCCTGGCGCGGGCCATCGCGCGCGGCGCGCACGTGCTGGTGCTGGACGAGGCGACGGCCAACGTGGACGCGCGCACGGACGCGCTCGTGCAGCGCGCGCTGGCCACGCAGTTCCGCGCCGCCACCGTGCTCACCGTGGCGCACCGCCTCAACACCGTCATACATTGCGATAAGGTCACTATAGCCACACACCTCACGTGCTTCCATATAGGCAAACGCTAGGGACACCATCACACACACTTCGTATTAGTGACGCCATCACATACACTTGTCATTAGTGTTATCATCACACACACTTCTTATTAGTGGTACTATCACACACACTTCTCATTAATGACACCATCACACACACACTTCTCCTTAGTAAAACCCTTGTGCACCAGCCCGCTTAGGATAAGCAGCGTGTGTTAATGTTGAGATCGATAAAACAGAGGTTTGACCAATAAAATAGCGCGCTGCGCCGAATAAACATATAAAAAAAAAATTCTTCTTATTGGTCAAACCTCTCTTATCGACCTCGACATTATCACATGCTGCTTTATCCGAAGTAAGAGACCGTTAAACTCCATCCACATCAATTTAGCCTCACCTTAATTTATAAGAAAGATGGAAGTTCTTAATTCAAACATTTTTACGAGCTTGTGATCTTTCTACGTCAATTTCCACAGATCTTGGTATTGGATGCGGGACGTTTGGTAGAATTCGATCATCCGCACATATTGCTACAGAACAAGAAGGGCTACTTCCGTAAGATGGTTGCGCAAACAGGACCAACTATGGCTAACGTTTTGCATAAACAAGCAGCTGAAGTAAGTCAACTTTAATAAACAAACAACTGCAGCAAATTGAATGCCCTAAATTATGTTTTTATCAAAGAATTCCTCGCGAATGCTCCAGCAGTTGTCATTATTTTACTTTATCTCATACTTAATCAACTGTGCGGCATAATACTTCTCAAAGTGGCTGAATTGGTTAGAGCGTCCCGGCCTAAGGAAAGGTCGCAGGTTCAAGTCCTCTCGTATCGAAATTTTTGTTGTTTTAAAAGCTCTTCAAATAATACTTCTGCTATAAAATACTGCACGTATTAAGAGGGGACTTATGTCTTACTCGCCGTTTTATGAACAGACCTCTGGCTCAGAAATTAATATTCAATTCAATATTAACATTCAATACAATAAATAATCTTCATTTCTTATGCTTTTAAGTTTGCCCACTGATAATAAATTAATAAAATTATTGGCAGCTATAAGTTAGCCAGGGGACTGTTTGGGGAGGCAAAGTCAGGCCTAACGTTGCCCAGTTTATATAGAGAAACACCCAATAACAGAATCATTAAAATTATTTTTTGATAATGTCATCGATTTAGTATTTACCCCGTGTTGGTCCGGGCTCACTTTGAAGAATAGATCATCTGTCGTTCTGCTAGGCACTTCGTAAGAGACGAACGATTGGCTATGCCAGTCACTACCATCATAGCTAACCTGGTGGTAGAGTTCTGCATTGTCTCACCCGGGTCTGGTACCACCGCCTTATCTATTCCTGCCGCAATAACGTCAGTTCTTGTCACTGTCGTGTTTCGGTTTGGAGAGTAAGGTAGCCGGTAAACCTATGCATGTGGCATTAAGACCCAGCCACAAGGATAGCAACGCACAATTAACATCTTTTATGTCTAAAGGCGGTGGTTGTCAGGATAGCCATCTCCTTGTTTGCAATTCTATGATATAAAAAAACGTTTTGTACTTTCAAATCATATACCTAATTATTACTATCAAGTAGCAACCTCGCGTCACTATTTGACCACCAAGTAGGTACTGCTGCACTCTTTATTTTTATTTATGTATACAAGTCTTTCAATTACATAATTCAATGAACGAATTATCTATACCATTAAAAGAGAAGAAACATATTAAACCATCAAAAAGCCTTTTAATAGACGGCAAATGTAACTAAAAAAGCCTAGGTATATTATCATTTATCATATTTATATATTAAAGGCGAGGTTGTCTCTTTTCACCAGGAGAGTCGTCTGCTTCTTTGCTTTGCTATTTTATGATATACAAAAATATTAAAAAGTTTATGCTCTTTTTGAGTCGGGCAGCTTTTTGTTACTTACTGTATTATTACGGTCAAATTTTGATAATTCAAATAATATATTATTTTAGTTTAAGATTTGAAAATATTACGCTTTATTATTCTTTACAGTCTATACAAAACGTAGTAGAAACTCAGTTTTCTTAACGAATTAATACAATATTATTTATCGTTTCAGAGTTACGGGGAAACAAACCAAACAAAATAAAAAAAACATATTTTAATACACTTAGTCTTATATACACAATATTTTATATTTTATAAAATAAAAATACTTTTACATATTCAGTTATCTTTTCTTCTTTATAAATAATAGATTATACAAAAAAAACTCTTTACAGCTAATACAGAATATTTATAGAACTTCAACGTTGCAATGTAGACTCATAAGCTGCAACTCCATTCGTTTCTTAAACCCTTCAATCAACATATCCATTCGTCTGAAAAAATTTCAATACGATAATCATACATACCTTTGTATATCTATACTAATATTATAAAGAGGAAACCTTTGTATTTTTGTATGTTTGTATTGAATAGGCTCAAAAACTA
>DWBA01001791.1:0-10051 GCA_018236825.1 Apodemia zela
CATCCATCCATCCATCCATCCATCCATACATCCAAACATCCAAACTTTCGCATTTATAATATTAATATAGATTTAACTAAGAGATAGAGTTCTCCAAAGTCTCTCCCGGGTTTGGTAACCCCGCCTTACTTATTCCTGCCTCTATAGGTCAGTGCCTGTTGCTTTCTTGTTCCGGTTTGATATACAAGATAGCCGATAAGCTTGTGCAAGTGGCATTTCCACCTGCCTCAAGGAAAGCAACGAACCATTAACACGTTTAGTGTCTAATGGCGACGATAGTTCTCTCTTTCCATCCAGAGAGCTGTAGAATATACTCGTATTTACTTGAAAAATTTTAAAGCACTAGGCGGCGGCCATAACAAACGCATTCGCTCGATGGTTTTGACATGTAGTCGAATTAGTTGCAAAATGGATCTCCACAAAAACACCATTTATTACAACGGGATAAGAAATAGTTGCCTTGAAGGTCCATTCTAAATATCCAACTTTTCAAATTAAGAAGTAACTTTTGAAGTTAACTCCTTACATAGAAACTTACGCAAAACTGACCTTTTGTAATTTAATGTTTATTCTACTCGTATTTGTGGCGGTGAGGTGCCTGGTGTAATTAGACATAGGAAGGATCGCCTAAACGACTCCAGAGACCAACAAGCGATGCTCGACTAGCTATGCGTTTTGACATTTACGACTCGTTGCTTACAGCGACTGCAGTAATCAGCTTGCGTTGATCATGGTCGTGATTCTATCATAAACGTAGATGTTTATAGGACACGCCTAAAATGAACCATTAAGAGCTTAGAGCATAGTGTTTGGTATACTTGCGTTATCTCATTTTGTTTTTGCGTTATCCTATTCGCAGACCAGGCGGCGGCATTTTACCGAGGCGAGTTGAATAATTATGCCAATTAGTACATAAAAACAAGGGGTAAGGTTTTGTTTGAATAAAATATATTTTAAGTATATAAAATCAAGTATAAACTTGTAAATTTTCATAGGACTAGACTAAATATCTTACTAAAGTAAATATCAGATAAAAATATGTTTGAAATGGCTTACCATTTAACTATAGATAATAAAATGACAGGGAAGTGCTTTCTCGTGCAGAAAAATGAAAGATTATTAATGTCTAAATGTCGTATAGCAAGACTAGCAGCCAGTTTGGACATTTATGGTGACAAATAGATTTATTTGCCTACCGGCCTAGTAGCTTGAAAAGGGAGCGCAATTTTAACCATTTTGGTGGTAGAGTTCTGTTACGACATTCCGGTGTCTCCGTTTTGCTCATTCCTAACGCCAGCGACAGAATTTGCAGTTGGTTAAATGCCCTGCTTAACTGCCAAGGTAACCGGAGAACTTGAGTACATGAAACCTTACATCCTTGCTATAAGTAATAAGTACTTTAGGTGAACGTGTTCTTTGACCACAAGGAATTCTATCAACTTGTTTGATATGCTCTTTTATATTAAAAAACAGATAGGGAGGTGATCTTGTAACTATTACATAGTTAAAAAGTAAAGTAAAGTTAAAAGGATATTATATAATATCTGAATATCTACACGACATCAAGCCATGGAATAATTGCTTCCGATTTGTATTATTTAACTTAATTGTATACTTACAAATTAAATATTGATTATATAATTTTATTTAAAAAAATAGATACATAAAAAAAGACGGGCCCGCCGAGTTTCTTCCGCCGGATCTTCTCAGAGTGTGGCCGCGTTTCCGATCCGGTAGTAGCTATAAAAGTGTGGACGCATCAAAATAACTTTTAAAAAGTTTCATTGAATAAAGTATTTTTGATATCTGATTTCTCAGTCAAAGCATATTCCAAATCAGGTACACTGAGATATTGTAACTAAGCAATGAGCAATAACTGCTTACAAGGCAGTCTGATCTATCTGAACAGGTAATCAAGAAACTCAAACAATATACAATTACACCTTAAAGTTGTGAGTTAACAAAGAATATGTATGGTTTAGTCAAGATCAAGAAACAATGCAACAATAACAATGTATCATTGCTCAATCACACAAATATTATGGCAAATGGTATTTTAGAATGTCTTTATTTACAAGTAGCAATTACAGTAATTATTGGCACATATTTACAGCCAGTAACAGGCCACAAGCTTGCTGATATTCAGAGTATGATTTAACACTGCTTTATATTTATAAACAAAGCCAAAACAATGGCTACAGCTTTACAATGCACACACAAGATTGCTAAGTTCTTCTATAGTAATCAGAAATATGTAGGTGTAGTAGCAAAGTAAACAATAAGTTTCTTTAGTCAGCATCGAGCCAACATATTTTACCTAACTTTATAGAATTGAACTTATACTTGTGTATTGCTAAAGGTCAATTGTTATAATCTATAATAATGTAAGCTTAGAAACAAGATTTCTGAATTATTATTACAATAACACTTGAAATAGTTTCCAGATTAAAGCATAACCAGGGCTTGTAGCCTATTTTAAGTACCTTTAGTCACTAAAAATAGTAAAATCAGTGTATCTGGGTGAAACTACAGTTTTAATGATAAAATGTAGTATCGCCCAGTGCCAAAGATTTACAATTTATAATGTTACCAAGATTGTTTGGAGAAAAGGTACAATATACCTAAATTTTATTAAATTCAACTCCCTGGTAAACATTTAATTAATTCTTTAAAAAAAGCGTAGAACCTATAATTTTTATAAAGGTGGTAATGAATTGACAATTTTTTTATTATTAGATGTGACTTTAGTTTATCAGCAGAATCTACATATTTGTATTATTGTACATAATGTCATAAAAGTAATTTTTAAACTTAACTTAAACCCCGTAATGGGGCATCTAGCGCAAGTACCAAATAAAAATTACTTATATTTTGAAAGCTGTAACTTGCATCACAACAATACGTTCAATTTCTTTTGTTAATTTTTGCATAAGAATTACTGGCCACAAAAATTTCATAAAGTTTTGCATTAACCACACAGATCTGTACCTATATTTTTTCTTAAAATTGCTTTACTGTTAGTTCACTTTTAAGAATAAAAGTAACAGTAAACTTGTTTTATTTTACAATTATCATTCATTATAATTAAAGCAAGTTTCTAGGGTGCTTATTACTTATGTAATGTGTGTTGGGTGTCCTTAATGTTGACTTATATTGAATATATTACTGTTGAAGCGATTTAATGGTGTTCTTGAAAGCTTTTACTGTCTGATTCTTTTGTTTTGTTTCCTCTATCTATCCATTTTTATTATGCTTATTCTGATGAATCATTAGACTATTTATTTACCTTTCCACTTTCTTGCCTCACTTTTTAAACATCAGTTGTATAACAAAGATGTTGCTTACAAACAAAATTATTTTTATAGGTACTTCAGGGTATGTTCAACATTTATCTCATAATATATGTGGAGTAAAATCTTTAAAATCCCTTTTGAAGAAAATTGAATGCATGGATGTGATTATATTTACATGGAGAAGAAGCAATAAAAACTAAAATTAAATTCAAAAAATAATATGGTCAAATTTAAACCACCTCATGATCAATAGTTTCATTAATCAACTATATTCACTGAAATTGTATTCAGGACAAATAATATTTTTTTAATAGAATCTCCGTACTTATATATTGCTAAATGCATTATAATAATTTTTTATGTTTAATTTAAAAATAGTGAACCAGAAAGCCTTTCAGATTATTTTGCCTACCCCGCAAGAAACCCAGGCTTGATCTTTTACAAATAAATATATAACATAACATTTAAATGTTTAAATACCTATATGGCTCCTGACATTTTTTTGACGAAATTTCAGTCAGTTTTGTCAACATTAAGGTTGACAAACTGACTGAAATTTTGACTTAGAATCAAATGTAGGATATCATGATCTCATTAAAACTGCTTAACACCAAGCCACCACAGCAATCTTTAAAATTGTGATGTAGAGTACTATATATATAGATATATAAATTATTCTGTTTATTAACCAATAAAAAGTTTAAAAAAATACAAAGTTGCAAATATTCTTAGAATTCTAACTTTATTTATTAGACTGATACAATAATAGAGTAAAGAAATATTCTGTTTCCTGTATTTCATCTATTATACATACATACATCTATTATACATTAGGCGCTAAGTTCTCTTTGTATTTTTGTTTCTGGCATAATACCTATACATTTTTTTTATTTTTGCATAAAAAATTAATTCAACTTTTTAGGACTTATTTAAGCTACTCAAAGTAATTGTTCTGAGAGAAATTTTACTATTGAACCTACTACCCACCTACCTAAAAAATAAATATTTACCGTTTTCCGCAACAAAAAAATATTAATTGTTTGGGCAATGGTTATCAGTAGATAGAACATATTATTAAAAAAGTTTTGTTTAAGTTTGAATACAGGCGTTATAAATAGGATATAATGTGACTCACCATACTACTCCGAAAGCGCCGTAACCTATAGGGCGGTCGGGCTGCACGTCGGTCGGAATGGCCGGCGTCTGGTAGTAGGGCGCCGCCGCCGCCAGGATGGCGCCCTGCGGCGCGCTCTGCGTACCGCCCTGCATCAGCGACATGGACACACTCATGGAGACGCGAGAGTGCCGCGCGGGGCCACTTACAGCCGCCATCCAACCGCTCAGCGGCTCGCCGTCACCGCAGACTCATCACACGGTTAACTCCACGGCCTAGACACTGTGCTCAGATCACCAATCCGCCCTCGGTTGACACGCGACGCTATCACCGGTTACTTCTTTATTATTCATGCTCGAACGACTATGCAGGAATCACTCTACGCACTTCACAAGGAACGACGGGAACTACGGTCAGTACCACCAATTATTCAAACAAAATTTTGAATTGTTTGTTGTCATGGATAACGTATAAATGGTTATTTATTTCAATTTTAAATAATCCTGGACAAAGGATGACACCGTGATAAAATGTCACAAACGCGCAACACAATATCGTCCACACGCCACGAAAATCGAGCGAGACTGGCTGCCCCCGCGCGGGAGGGGGAGGAAACGAATGAGAAGTTAGAGCGAGATAGATAGCAACAATGGCGACGACGCAAGGAACAGCTGCTTGATGCTTCACTTGAATGTGGGCTCTGGCCTTTAGAATCGGAGTGGACTAGGTACATAGTGGAAGTTTCCATTCAGCCCTTTTACTATAAATTAGCCAATGAAGAGCTCAAATGACATCAATAAATAGGGATTAAAATGAAAGATTTTTCTAACTTGAGCAATAATTTATCCCACTTGCGAACCTTATCGCCCATTATTATTTATTACTAGAAATAACTACAACCAACAACTGTACGTGTTCTCCGAGATACCTATAGGTTATTTATAGCATCACCAGCAGACTCCTCCTTCTGTGATTATTGTGTAGAAAAAAAACATCCCCCGTATTGGTCCGAGCCCCCTTTAAAGAATAGACCATATGCCGTTCAGCCAGGCAGTTCGTAAAATGCGAAAATTTGGCCATACGTGTCACTCTCGATACCATCTTGATTACCTACTAGATTGTCTGCTCATAATATGTTAATTACCTGCAACACTTCAGTTCCCTCGTGATCAGGGTGCTTGTAACAGCGCCAAATTATCTTTTTATATCATTAGATAGCAAACAAGCAGATGGTTCTACTGATGGAAAGATAAACAATCGCCTATACCAGCTAGACACCAAAGATGTTAATTGTACGTTTGCTGCCCTTGTACCTTGTAACGCAAGAAGCAACGCACCATCTTTGCTGTCTATAGGCGATGGTTATCTCTTGGTAAGCCATCTACTTGTTTGCTATTTTATAATATACTAGCTGCTCGCCCCGACTTCGCTTCGAATACGGGTTAGATTTTGAAAACTTTACCGTAGGATTTTTTAACATTTTCTTTTATACAAACCTTGTCTTGACAATAACGAACAAAACAAAACAAGAATTTTCTAATTTCGTGCATTTATTCCCAAGTTATGCGTAATGCGCGTACAAACATTTTTGGTATTCATTTTTATTTATCTAGAAGATATAAAGAACTGAAACCGTGGTGGTATAAATCTGGAAAAAATTAAGCAATAGATATCAAAGCAATTTCATTTATCGCAGAGCAACAGCGGAGCGTTTACTTCAACTTGGCAATGAAAAAAAAACTTGGCAACTTTGTTATCAACTTTTGGCACTACTATCTAGACTAGACTGCTATCATACATTTTCAGTATTTTTCACATTTTTATTAAGGCTCGCTCCGTCAATATTCCGACTCCGAATTCGATATTCACGAATGACATAACTCGGATGCAGTGTTCCCTACAAATACAAATAGTTATGGTCGTACCCACAGTGGGGCATTTGCCTCACCTTTTTTATTTTATTTAAAATAGGTGTTTGTTTTCCATCTCACCTGATGGAAAGTGTCGATGAAGACGAAGGTGGTACACGCCCATCCAAAAGAAACCTATTCACTCTACTCTTAAGGTTCCAATTTTCAGAATTATATTTGTTAGGAAAATTGACCCTGGCAGTTCGTTCCATACTTTGGCGACTCGAACCAGCCTGATCACCGAATCGAAGTTAACAATTTAAATTAGTCAAAATTATTAATTCACTGATAAAACTTAAAAAATTCCGTGCGAAATAATGCAGTATTTTCTCGCCAGTGTTGATCCGGCCCCCCTTTGAAGAATAGATCATCTGCCTTTTTGCCAGGAAGTTCGTAACAGGCGGTTGAATCACTACCACCGTAGCTACTACGGTAGAGTTCTGCATTGTCTCGCCCGGGTCTGGTACCACCACTTTACCAATTTCTGCCGCAATAGCGTCAGTGCTGGTCACTGTCGTGTTCCGATTTAGAGGGTAAGGCAGGCGGTAAACTTATGCATGTGGTATTAAGACCCCGGCACACAGAAGAAATTACCACTTCGTGGCACCCGAGAATTCATGGCGAGAACTGAACCGGAAAAAAGTATCTTCACGCCCGTTTCCCCGAAGAGGTAGGCAGAGGTACAACCAGTGCAAAAGCAAAAGTGCAAAGTGTTAATTCCGGAAAAAGCGTTTTAAATGTTTTGATGATTGGATTATTCGTTTGTGTAAGTGTATCGTTTCTGAAGGAGCATACTTCAAAGGCGATAAAATAAATTTGGATTAATAAGTAACATTTAGTGTATTATTGATCGTTTCCCGGTACTTTCTTGACAGAGTAGAAGTTTAACAGCATACGTAATGCTTATAATATCGTAGAGCTGAAGAAATAATTTAAAAGACGACTTCGTTCGCGGGACCAAAAACTATTACAATTCAGTTTGTGTAAAAAACTAGCCTATGTCACTCCTGGATAATGTAGCTTTCTTAAGGTGAAATTTTTTAAAAATCGGTCCAGTAGTTTCGGAGCCTATTCAATGCAAACAAACAAACAATCAAATCTTTTCTCTTTATAATATAAGTTTAGATATTTATGTAGGAAAATCATAGAACTCTTAGGAGTGGAGCGAAGGCGAGAAAAACCGCGTGGGACAGTTAGTTTTTAACCTTATAGTTTCGCTTTGTCCGTCGGTCCGTCCGTCCGTCCGCAGTCTAACTGAGAGATCCTTAATACTAGAAAGCTGTCATTTAGCATACTTAAATATACATATTAGTCACAACAACAAAGTGGTAAGGCAACTTTGGAAACCTATATTGCGCGTGGCCCCACACGCAGTTTGCCAATTTTTAATATTTCAAAACCAGTCACAATTACAACAATGAGACATCTTAAATTTGTTGGTTGGGTATCAAAATATACCTGAGTTACATGAACAAAACTTTTGAGTTGTGGCGGCAGATGAACAATACTTAGGTACCTACATTATTTATTTCAAAGAAATGGGGAACGAGTTACAGAATTTTAAATGCTGACATTTCAAACAAGGACACTTCAAGAGCACAATAAAACCTTAAAACATTTTTGTTAGATTGTTGATGCCTCTTTAATATTTGTAAAATTTCTTCACTACATAGTATAAAACAAAGTCGCTTTCTCTGTCCCTATATCCCTATGTATGCTTAAATCTTAAAAAATACGCAACGCATTTTGATGCAGTTTTTTTAATAGATAGAGTGATTGAAGAGGAAGGTTTATATGTATAATTCATGTATGATATAATCCGTGCGAAGCCGGGGCAGGTCGCTAGTTTTATTATATTTTCAACCGTCTATATAAAAAGAGGAAGTTCTCAACTCGAGTATTTATATTTTTCAGGTTCCGTACCTCAAAAGACAGAAGGCAATTATAGGATCATTTTGTTGTCCGCCTGTCTGTCTGTCCGTCCGTTTGACAAGAACCTTTATCTCAGAATGCGCAAAGGTATCAAGTTAAAATTAAAACCATTTACTAAGTCTATAGTCCCTTGAAACTGTGATAAAATCAAACTTGTAAGTTAAGGTAAACAAATACGGCCGCGTATGCTGTAAAAAAAAAAGGAATCAAAATTTATAGGGTACTTTCCGTTGACTTACAACTATGAAATTTGGCAAGTAATATCGTCTTATCTACAAGTACAGGGAAAAATCTGAAAATTGTAGATACATTTGTATTTAAATCATAAACAATATAGACTATAACTAAAGTACGTAGTCAATCATCGAGGTAAAGTAATAAAATGAAATTTGTACGGAACCCTCGATGGGCGAGTCCGATTCGCGTTTGTCCGGTTTTTTTTATTTAACTTTCCTCCTAAGACCAATAAATATAATATACTAGCTATTCCACGCGACTTCGTACACGTGACTCAAAAACGTTATTTCTCTTTGCTCAGTCGGGTAAAAAGTAGTCTATGCCACTCTATATCCCTTCGACTATCTCCACTTAAAAAATCACGTCAATTCGTCGCTCCGTTTTGCCGTGAAAGACGGACAAACAAACAGACACACACACACACTACACTTTCCCATTTATAATAGATTGCCCGGGATTACCACCTATCACATTGCGGGACCTAGTATCTTCGGCTAATTGTGGGTGCACTGGTTGTACCTCTGCTTACCTCTTTGGGGATATGGGCGTGAATATACTTTAAGATATATGACCTAATGTTACGTAAAGAAAATATCATAACAGTTGTGTGAATGCACTGTGTGAATATAACATTTAACAATTTTAGCATTTTATTGTTTTGGTCATAACGTGATGTCGTTAGAATTATTGTTCTTGACACCGTAGAGGTCATATTAAAAGCATTAACCTTAAAATAAATAAGATATTTTACCAGCGCTGGATTTACAGTAGGGGCACTAGGGGCAAGTCCCCAAGAGGGCAAGTTTTGAGATGCAGCAATATTCTGGGCATGAGAAAAAAAATGCGTTATCAAAATATCTTTAATAAAACCGGCCAAGTGCGAGTCGAACTCGCGCACGAATGGTTCCGTACCATTATCTATGAAAAACTGCAAAAGATCACGTTTATTATATTGGGTATTGTATTAATTTATATAACCCTTAATATTTTATTTTTATTTTTAGTATTTGTTGTTATAGCGGCAATGGAAATACATAATTTGTGAAAATGTCAGCTTTCTAGCTATCACGGTTTATGAGATTCAGCTTGATGACAGACAGACGGACAGACAGACAGCGGAGGCTTAGTAATAGGGTCCCATTTTTACCTTTTAGGTACGGAACTCTAAACATTGTACATTCATAAATAAATTTTACAATCTATTTTTTCCAACAATAGGAAGACGGTATTGCCAAAGCCGTGTAAGACGTTGTAGGTAGGACCTAGTAGTCATGAGATATTTGGCCAATAAAACGCCAGCTCTTACAAACTGTTTCGCATAAAGATCTGCCGTCTTCAAACTTAAATACTGTTAAGAAACGTCGCGCCAATTTAAGTTGCTTGAAGCAACCTTAATTAGGAAAAAAGACTCTTTCTGTCTTACTAGAGTCCCCCATGTTGGTTCGGGCTCCTTTGAAGAATAGACCAACTGCCGTTCTGCCAGGCAGGCGTGACCCACTACCATCGTGGCTACTAGGTGGTAGAGTTCAGCATTGTCTCGCCCGGGTCTGGTACCACCGCCTTAC
>DWBA01001792.1:0-10051 GCA_018236825.1 Apodemia zela
AATCGCCTTTTACGACATGCCTGGCAGAACGGCAGTTGGTCTATTCTTCAAAGGAGCCCGAACCAACACGGGGAAAACTGCTAACGTCACTAAATGAAATGGCTGCTAGAAAATTAAAATAAATAATAAAGATAGCTCTTCGCTTCATCATACAGAAATACATTAGAACTTTTCAAGCTTCAAACGAATGGATATTCGAAATACAGTATTTCAGTTCAAAGAATTCCTTTTAGAATTCTAACAGTCGCTAGTCGATATTAAACTATTCATGTTTTTTATAGGATCCAATTGGGTCAAAAATGGCAGGTAAATTTTTAAAGGCTTTTGTAGCACTTTGTGACCTTTAGCCACGCTTTTCCGTAACCGAATTTTTTTTTACATAAAAAAGTCTGGATAAAGTGCTAGTTTATGATACACGAGCTATGAAGTAAAAAACGATATGTCTGAGTAAAATTGTCTATTATCACGACACTTAACATCCTCGCAGCGCTCGGGCGCTAACTTGACGCCGTGATATTTCATTGATAACAGATAGAGCATAGGCCCTAAATTGCATAGATATTTTTTCGTTATACAAATATGATGTACATCAGTAACAAACACATATCTGTCTCTTTTTAACACGTCATTACTTACATAAGTAAAGGTTATAAGGTAAACGTCATTGATTTCAATTTTTTGAAAAGCTGTAAAACACTAATCTACACATACAAATAAAACAAATTGGAGTGTCTGTGTGTAATATTAAAATAACAGCTTTTTACTAAATGCGTATAGATGTATACACGGTACATACCTATACCAAAATATATATTTTTTACAATTTTTGTCTGTCTGTTTTTTCCGGCTTATCTCTGAAACAGCTGCACCGATTTTGACGAGACTTTCACTGGCAGATAGCTGATGTAATAAGGAGTAGCTTAGACTACTTTTATTTTAGAAATATTCCACGCGAACGAAGTCGCGGGCACAGCTATTTCTTTTATAAGTTAAACCACTAAATACAACAATTGCTTTTGTATCTGTTTCTATTTTGTGCTGACTGCCATGTAGTCTAGTAGTTAGTCTATTCGACCTAGATCACAAGGGGCCGAGTACAATCTCTAGGTTAGGCAAAGGAACGTGGTTAAGAAAACTGTCAGCTGCAACTCAAAATCTTGTAGTGGTGTTATAACAGTCAGATACCTCAGATAAGCGCGTTAAGATGTCGGTCCCGGTTATCTGAAAAAAATTGTGGACAAACCGGTGAATTGTATTGAACTGGAAAGTCCAATAACTTTCTGCTGACTCTGATTACTCCGAGATGGAATCGGCAAGATGATAATTTTTTTTCGTATATTCCTTAGTTCGACAGGTTCGAAGGGGTGAAATTCTTCTTTGCTTTGTGATCTATTTCGTCGATTGTACTGATCGCTAGCCAAGCACTGGGTTAGTGCTAAAGCACATACACAATTAGAAATACGAAAGTATTGTTCAATATTATAAATGTGAATTTCATCTGTAACGATGAACTCATTTGACTAATATATACCTTAGTATATCAAGCGATCAGTACAATCGATGGAATCGATCACAAAGCAAAGAAGAATTTCACCCCTTCGAACCTGTCGACACTAGCTCAGTTGGTAGAGTGGCCCCGGCCGGAGGAGGTCGCAGGTTCGAATCCTAGCGTGTCGAAATTTTTCTTTGTTGTTTTTAAAGTTTATTAATTATCTAATTCCTATGACTAACATAATTTGACATTGCTATAATTTAATTAATAACACAAGCACATAATTTGCTTAATTTGGGGTTAGATCAGTTTGTGTAATTTGTCCCGGAATATTTATTTATTTATTATTTAATTAATAAACTAATTTTGTTAATAATAATTATTTTTCATATCATCTTAATTTTACCATATAAAAATATGAAATTGTATGCTGTTCATACGGCCAAATAGGCGGAGAAATATTAATAAAATATGAGACCTTGTAATTAACACTGTTTTTTGCAATAAATGATTGATTTATTGATTGACTCTAAAAGGACGCCTCATTCCAATAACTTCAGTTTTCTGGTCTAAAATCAGTTAACTCTACTTTGCAAATCATCACCTTACTTAGCTCCAAGGTGATAACTTACAAATGACCCAACTATTCTGAGTTCATCAAGAAAAACTTTCCATTTCAGGTCTTTTCGTCTCCAATAGCCCATTAATCCTACTCGTTCTAAATCTTTGAGCTATGTCTAATGTGTAGTGACTGACTGAAACGAGATTTTCAGCTCAAACCGAATCTTTGGTTTCTGTTTCGGGAAACTGTGTCTGAAATCGATACTGAATCTTTGACCCATTGAAAAAAACAATTATCTTCACGCCCGTATCCTCGAGAGGTAGACAGATGTACAACCAGCGCACCCACGATTATCCGAAGATACTCGGGTCCCACAATGTGATAGGTGGCTAGCCTATCGCCAACCGGGCACTTTTCCAATCCCGGGCAATATTCATTTTATCAAAAAACTGAGAAAACACATTATTTTAATGGCCCGATTAATGGCCGGAATTGAACCCGGGACCTCGTGTGGTCAACTCCGACACCGGTCCACTAGACCACAGAGGCGTATACTAATATTATAAAATTGTAGAGTTTGTTTGTTTAGTGGTACGCGCTAATCTCGAAAATTGATAAACCGATTTGTATAATTATTTTTAAATTGGATAACCTGTTTATCGAGGAATGTTATAGGTTAAGTAATATTACGCTACGACCAACAGGATCGGAGTATCAACGAAAAATGTGGTCAAAAGGCTTTTTTGTCCTTTGGAGAACTTTCCTGGCGTGCGCTGCATTAACGGTTAAACTTACGCAAATATCATGTATGATCGAATTGTTTATCTTAAAAAGTTGTAAAAAATAGTCCAGGGTAGTGTACATCTATCTATTAAGGTTCACATTTTATGACCATTTATATGGTAGTTTTCAAGTAGTTCGTGGATTAACTTAAGAAAGTTGCAGTTCCTCTAGAATGGTATAAATTATAGGTCCCTATATCCCACTCCCTTTTATGTGACGCAGACGAAGTTGCGTGTGTCAGCTAGTCTAATTGTAAAAAATAATATTTAATAAACATTTCCTCACTAACAGAATTCCTTTTGTTACGAAATCTAACAGACAGAAGTCATTATCGAACTATTCGTGCCTTCTCTTCATTTATGAGAATTGGAATGCAATCGGATGAAAATTCATGAAATATTCATGAAGCGAAAACGATTTTTATGAAGGTATTTAATCGTTCTATAGTTCAAATAAAGTTTAAAAAAATAATACAATAAATATAATCATACTATTTATATGACCACGTCACGATCGGTCTGAAAACTTTCCAGATTTTTTAGTACCCCGTGTTGATCCAGGCTCCTTTGAAGAATAGATCAACTGCCGTTCTGCCAGAGATGTCGTAATAGGCTAATTGGCTATGCGAGTCACTACTATCGTGGCTACTAGGTGGTAGAGTTCAGCATTGTCTCCCCCGGGTCTGGTACCACCGCCTTACCTATTTCTGCCACACTAGCGTCACTGTTTGTCACTGCCGTGTTCGGGTTTGGAGGGTGAGGTAGCCGGTAAACTTATGCATGTGGCATTAAGACCTCGCCACAAGAAGCAACGTACCATTAACATATTCGGTGACTATAGGCGATGGTTGACTTTTTCCATCAGGAGCCTCATCTGCTTGTTTGCTATATATTACGATATAAAAAAATGCATAACAACCAAACCAACCAAACTAGTGGTTAGTAATACACTCGCAGTTAAAGCTACTACGCAAAATTGATAATTGAATCGTAACTAGTGGAAAATTGTTGTGCTCTGAGACTAAAGAAAGGCACGACTCACGACGAGGCAAAAAAAACAATTTCAATGCGAGCGTGAAGACTAAATTCACAAACAAGTAATTGTTATAACAACAAAAACCCGACTGCGACTCGATACGAATATATAAATTATATAGCCTATGTCGCTCCTCTGTGGTCTAGTGGTCCGGTGTAGGCGTTGACCACATGAGGTTTCGGGTTTGATTCCCGAGTCGGGCAATTCAAAAAAATTTTTTTTTTTTTAGTTTTCTGATAAAAACGTTGCCCGGGATGGAAAAAGTGTCCGGTTGGCGATAGGCTTGCCAGTTGCCACCAATCACATTGTGGGACTAAGTAATCTTCGTCTAATCGTGGGTGGACTGGTTTTATCTCTGCCTACCTCTTCCGGGATACGGGCGTGAAGATACTTAAGTAATTATTTTAACAACAAATACCAGACTGACCCGATCCGTATAGATTATATACTTACAGCCTGTCACTCTCACAATCAAGACGAATTTAACGACACCTCTCAAGCGAAAATCCATCAAGTCGTTTTGACGATTTCGAAATTTGGACGATAGTTACTTTGGCAGCTAACAAGTAACCAAGGTGTGAAAAATAGTACCTCAATTTTGTTAAAGCATTAAGGTCAATTTATTGATATTTCCTTCGGTATGGTATTAGAAATGTCGTCACTCATTGCAAGACACTTGGCATGATTGTAACCCTCTGCCAGACACCCCTAAAGTTTTGGCATTTGGCAACAAATATAAATTATTTGTAGTCTATATATTTTGGTGGGATGAGGGTTAAATACATATATATCATTGGGTAAAGTTGGACCAACCAAACGTACATCGTGACACATGATTTTTATATATAAAGATATCATATTATGTGTGAAGTAAGTACAAATGAATGTGTTCATTGCGGTTGATATGCTCTAATTACTATTAACGCTGTGGTCTAATTACAAGTTACGTGATCATTATGTTCCATGTTGTTATTTGAGAATATGTTGTTTGACTGTCTCGTGGCCTAGTGATCAGCCTTCCGCCTTAAACGAGGTCCTAGGTTCCATTTCTGTGTCAGGTAAAGTCTAAAGTCAAACGAAGATATTTAAGTTATTTCTGCTTAGAAAAAAAATCTGTTAAGCGGTTGACCCTGCAGGCCGTCACTGGAACTTCCCGCCAAATTTAAGTATTTTAAGCTTAAAGACGCAAAAACTGTACCTAAGAACTCTTTGAGGTCAAAAATCTAGAGTAAATAACATAATTTGAATCTTTGAAAACTTTTTGAAAAGCTGTAACTTTTGAAAACTTGATTCGATTTTGAATTTTGAAACGGCATTTAACGACATTTTTAAGTACTAAAATACTGTAGGTCAAAATATGATGACCATTTATTTTTCTACTAAAAACGGGACATCAATTTACTAACTTCATTTAGTAGGGATATGATTAAAGAAAGGAAAAAGTTATTAATAGCAGTCTAGATACCTACTCAATGAAAATATTTATTTAAAAAAAATAAAGTTCGGGAACACACACACATTTAAGTTATTTTCATAATTGTCAGGGGAAAACATTTATTTTAAAACAGTTCGAGTATCGTCGATCAGCGTCATCGTCGTCCACGCATCCAGTCAGCCAATCTTCGCGTGGTCTCGGAAAACGGGACAATTTTGTGTCCCGAGGCTTAAAAGCACGGTAAGTGCTCCTAGTTACCTATAGTAAATCTTTGCTTGCCACTGTCGTGTTCCGGTTTGGAGGGTAAGGTAGCCGGTAAACTTGTGCATGTGGCATTAAGGTTGCTACAAAGATAGCAACGCACAACTAACATATTTCGTGTCTATAGGCGATAGTTGTCACTTTCCATCAGGAGAGCCATCATCTGCTTGTTTGCAATTTTATAATATAGAAAAGCGACAGTTGTTAAAAACTTGCATATACGGCGATGGGGATCAACAGCCAACAAACCAGTTGAACTGTGTTGAATCTGAGCGTATGGTTCGATTGATTGAGAATACCATCCGCAATAACGAAACTAGATACTTAACAATTTGTTTTCCACTGAAATGTTATACCTACCTACGTATCGTCACGCCCGTATCCTCGAAGCTAAATTTCATGCATTTTACGTAGGTAATTGTCTTAAAAGGGGGTTATGTGTAATTGGTATAATTACATTTTTTAAAAAGTATCTTCATGCCCGTATGCCCGAAGAGGTAGGCAGAGGTACAACCAGTGCACCCACGATTAGCCGCAGATACTCGGCTCCACAATGTGATAGGTGGCAAGCCTATCGCCAACCAGACACTTATCCAATACCGGGCAACGTTACTTTTATCAGAAAACTAAAAAACACATTTTTGAATTGCCCAACCCGGGAATCGAACCCGGTACCTCATGTGGTCAACACAGACACCGGACCACTAGACCACAGAGGCGATTGTTATAGAAAGGTATTTGGGGCTATTTGGGTTGTGAGTGATACCCTATCTCAACATTCAAAAGAGCAACACCATTTAGTCAGCAAATTAAATTACCAACAGTTCAAAATCCCAACACATAATTCATTTAACAGTTTATAAGTGCAACATTTATCAATACCAACAAATTATTACTATTACCTACTATATTTCTATATGACTACCTCGTGGCTTTAAAACTACGTGCCTACCTACCTACCTAAATAATAATAAAACGTGCGGTGGGCGATGCCAATACAATCGGGCACAATCCTATTAAATTACCTGACTAACACAATACCTTTGTCCTTTGCTCAGAACTTGTTGTTTCATGTCTAAACATGTTCTGTCGAGAATGCTTTATGCTACGTCGGTACCTACCTCTATATGGATTATGGAATACGACCAGCGGCCTTTACATTCTTTATCTTTTTTGTGAGATTATGTGAAGTTTCATAAAGTTAATTTTGTAAAATTATTTTGACCGCTGATTAGGTAGGTACCTATAAAGAGAAAAGTCTGTAACGGATAGGTATATCTAGGTAGGAACAATTTTTGTGTTTTATATAGGTAGGTACTAGCGACCCGCCCCGGCTTCGCACGGGTACAATATATACATATAAACCTTCCTCTTGAATCACTCCATCTATTAAAAAAATTTTGTTATTATTGCTTATTTCCATTTAATTTAATCTTGATAATAGGCTTATTAAGTTAAACTTATAGTTTAATCATTAGCTCATCATAAGTTTTTATGCACTACCCAAGCTTTCCTCTCAACATCACCGAAGGTAAGCTGCGAGAAAATGCTTAATAGCATTAAGTTACACCTTTCTACTTATTTGAGCAATAATTTATTTAAATAACTTGAAAAAATAGCAAGCATCAACGTTATGAGAGTGGGATAAATCTGAGGTCTTGCAAAACTTTAGCGACCAGTGGTCACAATTATATAATAGTGACAAGGACATTATTTTGATTGCCTCGTGAATCGTTGTTAGTTGTACGAAATCTCGATTACAGTTGTGGACCGCAAAGGAGGAAGTAATAAAACCAAGCTATCTTATTTTTTCAAATACATCACAGAAGATACAAGTCGGTTCAGCTTAAATCCGAGTTTTTATTACGCCATAAAGTGCATCGTTCAACCCTACAGTCGCCCCCGGGAACAATAGGGCATTGTTCGCCGTACCGGGTTTATCGGACCAGGATTACGGACACTCTCGTTTCTTTCTTTGTATGGTTAAATTTATATCGTTGCGTATACTAGATTTGCATCTTCCGTCTCGATAAATTCTGATTTGAATAATGAAATCTTGGAGTTTGTGGAATGATAAACTATTGAGGGAACGGAAATGCTTTTGATTTTTAGTTTTGAAGGGATTTACGCTGCTGGTGCAAAACATTTTGATTTAATTTTTATAACAAAATATTTGCATTAAGTAATATCAAAAAGTCTCCATAATCATCTTAGTGTTCAAGATGTCGTTAATGTATGCTAATATTATAAAGAGGTAAGATTAGTTTGCTAGTAAGTTCTAATAGATAAACTCAAAAACTAATGGACTGATCAGAGGTCTTGCAGTTACCTTCAGTACGGCAAAAAACCATTTTAAATAACAGTCAAATGCTGACTTAAAACGAACGACATCTAAAAATATTTTGGTCAACAACGATAAGCTTTTATAGTCTTTAAGTAAAAAGTCTTTAAGTCTTTCTCCCTTGTGATTCCTAAACTGCTGAATTTCACCGAATTTTCTTTCAATTATTTTCTTATAAACCTTTGATGTCTTTGATACACAAATAACGTTATCAACAGCGTATATTATCAATCAAACCCCGCCTCTGCAGCCGATATCCATCTCATTTGTCTCCACGTAACGCATCTCACGTGCTGTATGAAGTATATGAGACGTCGTAGCATATCTATACGCATATAAATCACCACCTGAAAACAAAGGTAGGGAGACCAAGCTACATGTTTACTTAGGAAGGAATAATATTTTACATTATTTTACGGAGAAGTTAATACTCTATTAAATCATCAATAAGGTAGAAAGGCTGGATCAATATGTTAAAGCAAGAATCACCGCAGATTATCACTAATATGGTGTTTTAGATTTTTTTGGTTACTATTTGAAGGAAAAAATAACTTTCTTTTTTATTTACATCATATATCAACACTACACTAAAGCAACTCAAGCTCATTGAAAAAGGAACCATGGTAACCTTAGCCTGATGCTGCAGGGTCTCTTTTTGAAGATCATCAGCTCCATGCACGTTTGTTCTTAAAATTTCATATTTCTTATTTGTTGATTTCTCTCACAATCATTGAGTACCGTAACTATTGTTGCACTAGTATAATAGTGTAAAACAACGAATTGTGAGTAACTGGTGTCTGCACTAGTGATTGCACTGTGAAATGATGCATATGAAGCAGGATGATGGTCTGATGATAAGGAAATTGGTCGTAAGTTTTTTAAATTTTAAATTTAGAGTTATAAGTAAATCCCTAATAATTCTGTAATTTAAAAAACCGATTCGGTGTGATAAAAGTAATAAAGACATGATTATTAGTAGAAGTGAGTTCATTAGAAACATTTTCAAACAATATATTGTTTGATATTTTGTTATAATGTCACACTTTTTTTATGTCATAAGCTAGCAAACAAGCAGACGGGTGTCCTGATGGAAAGAGTCAAGCATGACAAAGATGTTAATGGTGCGCTGCTATCTGTTGGCGAGGTCTTAATGCCACATGCATAAGCCTACCGGCTACCTTACCCTCCAAACCGGAACACGACAATGACAAGCATTGACGCTATTGCGGCAGGAATAGGTAAAGCGGTGGTATCAGATCCGAACGAGACAACGTTGAAATCTACCACCTAGCCATGATGCTAGTGACTCGCATAGCCTATTAGTCGCCTTTTATGACATGCCTGGCAGAACGTCAGTTGGTCTATTCTTCAAAAGAGCCCGGACCAACACGGGGTGAAATTTATTCCATATTAATCATATAATATGGTAGCCCTACAGCTTCGCAGTAAGCGAGGATTAATCTAATACGTGCTTGTAAGGACGTGCGCTGTGTCGGCGCTCGGCGCGGGGTAGCCGGCGTTCGCTGCTCAGTAGCGTGGTGCCGCGCCACGCTACTATCTCCCTTTGAGTTTCCAGTTATACTGTCTAATGTATGGTAGGCGACTGAGACAGAGATAAGATACGTGCTTTCAGTATATTTAGCAATGCTTAAATTATTATTAGAGTGATACCATCTATACTAATATCAATAGCTAAAGAGTTTTTTGTTCCTTAGTTTATTTGGACTCGCTATTATTTAATTTAAAAAAAATTGATTTATTTTTATATACCTTATTATATCGCCGCTGTGGTCTAGTGGTCCGGTGTCGATGATGACCACATGCTCGATTCCCTCGATTCCCAGGTCGGGCATTTAAAAAAAATGTGTTTTCTGATTAAAAAATATGTTAAGCGGTTGACCCTGCCGGCCATCCCTGGAACTTCCCGCTAAATTAAAGTATTTTAAGCTTAAGAAACCAAAAACTAAAAAACTGCACCTAAGAACTCTTTGAGCTCAAAAATATAAAGTTTGTAAAAATTACAGCATTTTAATTATGAAATGATAAATATTTTCAAAATTACAGCATTTTAATTATGAAATGATAAATATTTTCAAAATTACAATTGATTTTGAATTTTCAAATGGCACTCAACGCAATTTT